>BMAW01080455.1:0-73693 GCA_019974015.1 Nephila pilipes
TCTTTGCACGTCTTTTTTTAATTTCAAAACGGTACTTACTTAAAAAAAACATGCCTCGTACATATATATATATAAAGAGAGATATATGTATATATATATAAATAGAGAGAGATGTATTTATATATATATATATAAAGAGAGAGAGATGTATTTATATATATATATATAAAGAGAGAGAGATGTGTATATATATATATATATATATATGTGTGTGTGTGTGTGTGTGTTAGATGTTTAATATTCGATATTATGTAGCATAATTTTCTTTCGTTTTTTTCATTATTATTTTACAAGACCTTTTGACAAAAAGATGATAATCCGACATAGTAGATAAACATAAATTCCAAAAAAAAAATATTTTTTTCTTTCAAACCATTTCTGGAATTTTTTATTGAGACATTTATACATAAACTGAAAAAAAAAATGCTTATAATTCTTATTGGAATGCTTGCTTTTTGAAATGTTTATTGTAACTTGTGTTTTGATTTAACGATTGCTTAAGAATGGGAAAATTTGCAAAAACATCACGAAGCTTACTAGCAAAAGACCTCGTAATTTTGAGCTTCGGTCAAGTAATGAGGTATGTACCAGATTTGGTACCTTTCTATTCAAATTTTTACCAAACTCCTTGGAAATCACTTGAAGCCTTGAGATATTGAACTGATATCAGTCGAAATACACGGTGGGGCTTTAGTAGTATCAGTGCTTTTTCATCTTACGACTTGACGGAAACAATGTAGGTGACGAGTTTACAACCATAACCACTAAGCTACCATAGCTTGTCATGCAATAAAATGTATTCCTAGATACATCAAACGCATATTGTTTGGCAAAAAATTCATTTCTTACACAATTCAGAGTGTTTATTCTATTTTTATTATTTTTTTTTCATTTCGCCGTTAAATTATTTTTAATTTAAAGATATTTCAATTCATCCGATAGGAAAGCAAACTTGTATGTCATAGTTCTAGGCCGAAATATTTATATACATCTTGTTTATGTAACGCATTTGCTTATGCAATATATTTTATGTTTGAATGTCTGCTGAACACAGCCGCAGCATTGCTTAAGAATTAAACAAATATGCAATGAATTCATTTATTCTCAAATGATTAATGTGAAAGGTTTCCTGATGTGATTACGACCACGAATGGCAAGTTAACATACTTCGAACATGGTATAGTTGGGCTAAAAATACACGCTATAACAAAAAAGATGAACAAAGAAGAATGTCCGATGGAGACAAAAATTCGCGGATAGGAAAATTATGTACAGAATAGAAAATGCTTGAAATTTCAGAAAAATTGAATAATTTATTTCATAGATAGTTACAAAGTAAGGAACTCAGTAAGGTGTTCTCTAGTCTGAATGCAAGCTACCAAACGACGTGGCATAAAGTGATAAAGCTCCCTGATGGTCTCCTGCGGTATTTCGTATAGAAATTGGTCCAATTGTCGTAATGTATCATGAACATTACCTGAGAGATGCAGTCGCCTTCCCATCATATCCCAGATATTCTCGATTAAAGAGAGATCTGGCTAGGAAACGAAGTGTTTGAAAAGCTGTAAGATAGTTCATAGTAACACGTGCCGTATGTGCTCTGTCATTATCTTGCTGAAAAATAAGGCCAGGGTACTGCAAAAGGAATCTGAGAATGTCATCGAAGTACCGCTGTGCTATAAGTATGCCTCTAATGAGGACCAAAAGGTTCTGGCTATCAAAGGAAATGACATCCCAAACCACAACTCCTGCTTGAGGACCTGTGAGGCGTGTAATAGTAAAGGCAGGATCGACACGTTGCCCTGGGCATTTCCATTCACGTCTTCGATAATCGTCGGGATACAGTTGGAAACTGGAATCGTAGCTAAACACTATACTTCCCCAGTCAGCATCATTTCAACTTGATGGAAACAAACACCACTATAATCTTTCTCGACAGTGTGTACACGTGAGGGGCAGGTGCGTAGTAGTCAGTAGATTTCACTCTGTCAGTCTACTGTGAATGATCAGGTGGGACACTCGTGCACGGGTCGCACGTCTGATGGTTGATAACGATGAATCAGGGAATGTGATAGCTTATCTGGCAATTATTCTGTCCTCCCGATCTTCTGTGGTCCTTGGGTGACCACTACCATCATGATGCTGAAATCTGCCATTGTCCATGCATTATTGCCAGCATCTTCTAATCACCGAATCGCTTCGACTCATATGATCAACGATATATGACGTTCGAATCTCTGATTTGCCCAACCTGTGTCTATCAATCCAATGATACGACCTCTTTCAAACTCTAACAGTTTTTCGTAATGAGCTGAAATCCTGCGGCAAGGCATTTCATTAGTCATTTAAAGTTATCCTAAATCGCAGTGCAATAGAAAATTTGATCGTCAGATTGAGAATCGCTTCTTATATACACCTGCTGAGGGCGCAGTTCTAATGCATTGTATTTTCAGCTCTTCATAAATTTGAATCCAAATTTTAATCATTTGCATGTTTGCTGAAAATGTCTTTGCATTCAAAATTTCATTATGATCGGACAACTCCTACTTGGTGCGTCGCTTCATTTGTTGTAGAGTGTAGTATTTTTCAGTGGAGCAATGTTATAGTATATAATTTCACTTACTTAGGGATAGATTAATAGAGATTGAATTTCCATTGGGATATGACAGTAGGACAGATAGTAGAATACTGTTACTAACAACACGTAACAGGTTACAGTGCCTACTTTGACCTTATGAGTACATAAATTAAACCCAGATGATTGAAGAAAAAAACGTTGCCTATATAAGATGAATCACGTTACATTTGCTAAGAGCTGCTGTTACACTTAAGAGCAACGCCTTAAACCCATAATGTCAACAATGCGCTATGCAAGCGGGGAATGTCTCCTTAATGGTGTGGACTGATTTTATATTGGTCTGGAACTGAGTACTCTGGTGATAATGAACCAACGATTGAAATAGTTATGATCAGCAACCATTCCTGGACTTCATATATCCAAATAACGAAAGAATTTTCCAAGATGACAATGAACCCTATCACCGAAGCAAAGACGTGTTTGAGGAACATTCTGGATTATTCCAAGGATTCATTCAGTCATGAATCGAATCGAACATGTATGGTACATAATCGAAAGGTCACTTCGAGCCCAAATCTTACATATGCAATACTTTCGCAATTATAGATTCCTGTACGGATAGAATAGTTTAAAATGTCTTTATGTGACTTCCAACGACTCATTAAATTATTGTCCTTTCGAGGTGAAGTACTTCAAAGGATAAAAGTAGATCTTACGTGGTATTAGAAAATATCTCATAAATTCAGCCCTGTTACAGACATTCTTTTTATTCATAATAAAAGCTGACTTTTCCGCTGCGGATTTTTAATTAAATTGTATACGACATATTATTTTTAGGAAGTAAACATTTATTGTATTTTTATAGAGCATTAATTTCTAATATTCTATAAAATATTCCACTGGAAGGAACAAATAAATTTTTTGAGATCTAAGAATATGCATAATTAATATTTACTTAGCTAATAGAAGTGACTTCATATGAATGTGTTTGCTTTTTGGAATTATTTCATGATTTTCAATTAATTCAGTGTTTACAGTAAATCAAAAAATAAATTTAAAAAATTCACTGGATAGTGGAATACAAGATCATGGCCTCCACCGTTGTTCAGTTGAGCGCCGTTTGTGTTCCGTGTAACACTTGTTTTACCAAGTGCTGTTTAGTGCGTTGGTTCTTTACTGAGAGCAGCAAAATGAATGAATAAAGATCAATTTAAAGTTTAGTTTTAAGCTTGGAAAGACACCGAAAAAAACTCGTGCGATGCTGATACGTATTTATGAAGATCAAGCATTGTCCATGAAGAGTGTGCACGAGTGGTTAGCCCGTTTCCGAGAAGGTCGGAAAAGTGTCTGATTCCAGATTGCATCGATGGTGATGAATCAGAGAAAAAAGAATTTTACTTCACTAAGCGGTAACAATAAAACTTAAATTAGGTAATAAATAGCTACAACGTGAAAGCTTATTTATGAATTACTGTCTTTCAATATATAGCAGAATACAATGTTAACACCGAATTGCCATAGCAACATTATCTGATAAAAAAAACCTTTTTGAATAAACTTCACAAATGGCACAGATAAATGGATGTTCACATTCTAAAATTAAAATCAACATAATAATTGTAGCTCTCCCATTTCATTGTATCCTTTTGTGGTCTTCATCAAGCATTATTATAGAATCATTAAATTACACAACCAAATAAAATGATAGAAAGTTAAATTTTTTTTTCCTGGTTAGATCCTTTAGTTTATTCTCAGTCTAACATTCTTGGTGGATAACTAAGCTGAAGGCGTCGATCAAAACTTTTATTAAATTAAACATAATTCTTTTTATGAACCCTTCCGAGTTCCAAGATTTGACAACAGAAGGATGAGGGTTTGAATTGCTAGCCCTTATCTGCTCTTATCTAGATTCAATCCAAAAGTTCTTTATTCAAATACTGACGTGTCACTTATTAGAATCATCTGACTATCTTTATCACACGTTAAGTCCCCTAATATCAATCTCAATATTAATTTTTTTTCCGATTATACATGCATCTTGTAAAATATATTTGTTTTACTTCAATTAAATCTAAATCAATCTACATAAGAAATGTTTCAGTCATTGGAATGAATTTTGAATTAAAAAAAGGAAGAATATTCAAATGCAAAGACTTATTTGAAGGGGAAATCGAGAAAGACTGCAATAAACACACACACACACATATATATATATGTATATAATCAACATTACGTAATATTCAATAAAAAAGGAAATTTAGATGAGTAGTACTGGGTATAATATTGATAAATTTATATAAAGAATAAATACTAAGCGATAAAAATTACTAAATTAAAAAGTATGTTTTCTTAAAAAAATTAGCTATAGATTATCGACTATTTCTTAGACGATAGTCTTATATCAAAAGTTATTTTATTAATGGGTTTTTTTCTACTCACGTTGTATGACTCGGCCTGAGCTGAAATTTTCTATACAGGATTGTTTTGGATGTCAATACGATTATTTCGTTATAATTAATTAAAATTAACTAATTAAAATGAATTATATAAAGAACTACATTTTGCACCAAGTCGTCAAATGACCCCGAAATCCGTCGCCAGAATGAATGAGTCATTGCTTAAGCTATCTTTTATTAATTATTATTTCATTAAATTAACTATTGAATAAATTGAATTTGACTCAACGTTGCTATTCGTTCTTAAAATTTAAGGTATAAAAAATTATGTTACGCAACATGGGAAGTTTCAAAGAAAAACCATGTTCAAAATACTCTTTTTTTTACCGGAGTTAAATTTACCGGAAATTTTCCTGCTTTCACAAGGAAATTTTGCAGTTGAATATTAAATTTAAGAGTAGAAAATATGACTATAATTTTAACCAATTATATATTTACTAAGAAAATGACCTTCAAAATTTGAATTGCTAAATATTTGATATATATCCTTGCATTTACCAGAAAATAATGTACTTAGTGAAAATAATGCAGTGATTACAGATATTATACGAATTAGTTTGAAGCTTAGAAAAGTATTTGAGAAACACATAATTGGAAAGAAATTTAATATAAAATAAAATTCTGTTTGATGGAATTACTTATGCTGAAATAATATATTATGGATGCCTCATTTTATGACATATAACTGAAAACTTTTGTGGATTGTATTTAGAATTCAGTATCTGCTCGTACGATTTAAGTTTAAGTATGCCACAATCAATTCATTACATATTTCTTAAAAAAATAAGGGTTTGGTTTCGTTTAATTAACTTCTCACCAGGAGCAAAATGAGGGCTATTGGTGACTGACCTCGTAATTTTGAACCTTGGTGAAGTAACCAGGACGGCACCTGAGCTGGTACCCCTCCCTTCCACACTACGTGAACGTTAGGACTTTGGGCTTGCCATATTTAACGTGCAAAAGCCCCACCTACATGGCGAGTCATTAGTCGCATCAAAGCTGGAATTCACTACTTAATGAAAACCACCGGATTCGAGTCCGATACCTTAAGCTCTAGTCTACCACGGCCACTAAATAATACTAGAACCATGATTTTAAAGAAAAAATGCAAAAATACTTACACTGATAATGAACGTCAGATAAGACATCTATAATTTACACAGTAGTTGAAAACTGAAAAAGAAAACTTCATTTACAAATCAGAAAACAGAAAACAGACATAAGTGAAGTATTGTGGCTTCGCAGAAACTTCTTTCTTCAAAGCCTCATTTGTGAAATTTAACTGTCCAGCTTTTGTTTTGAGAAAAGTAATCATAAAATTTTTAGCTAAGCTGGTACCTACATTTAGTAACTTCCACTCCATGCAATCGGGAGCACTTGTAATCTCAACAGATTTAACTTGTTTTAATCCACTACTCGAATGGTCTTTAGCGACATCAGGGCTGTAATCCATGTCTGGACAGAAAGAAAGTTAGCCCAGAGTTCTCAACAATGACTACTAGGTTACTGCGGTCATATAATGTCAGATGAATGATGTCACCAAGCTCACATACTTGAATTCTTGGGCCTGTTTTGTGAAGATTAATTCACCAATCTTTATCTAGTGTACGATTTTGTGCAGAGGAATGGGTGTGGAAAAGTTTTAGCTGAGTCTAGAAATATGGCAGTAATTAACAACAAATAAAATATAGACTCATTATATTATAAATATTTGGAAAATAGGATATTGCTTATTGTTCAGGATGCGTTCCTAGTTGAAAACGCATTAAGTGAAAAATTGCCAAACACAGGTAATTTTAACACGTATTCAATGATGTGGGAGAACCCTTGACCAAAAATACGCAAATTTTACTTCAATTTTAAGTTATTAATGAGTTTTCTTTAACTCATAATATAACTGTGTCAGTTTCAAATCTTTAAAAGCTTTTTTCTCATATTTTAAAGTGCTCAATTGAGCTGAAATTTCATATACACGATTGGTTTGAATGACAATAGGATAATTTAATTAGAATGCATAATAAATAATTTTACATCAAGTTTCTTGCGAAGTCGCCAAATGGTCGCCAGATCCATTGTTTAGTAATTTATTTTTGATTTAATTTTAATGGGATAAATTCATGTGACGTCATGATCACATGATAACTTCAACAACTGATACCCGCCGATGTAAACAATTCTTGTATTCGTTTGTCTTACACTGCTTTTGTGAAATGTATTATGCTTCAGAAACTTAAATAATTAGCATTTTACTGAATATACTAATTTTTAATTGAATGAAAAATTATCACAAAACTTTGTTTCATATATTTTTCAACCTAAATAAATGCAAAAATTTAAATTTTGGATTGCTGCGGAATAAAGGTATTGAATCATTATTCTATCAACGAGTTGAAATAATGATTGCAAATTTATTTGGATATAATCAGGAAAACATCATAATTTAAGTGTGATTTTCTAATACATAAAAAAAGTATTTTATTGCTCTTCTATTTTATTTAATTTAATAATATTTGAGAAAGGTTTATAGAATTTTATTATGTTAGTACTTGTTTTTAACACTTGTTCAAATTTGCGGTATTGGGAAGCCCACACATGGTGTAGAATTTTATTTTATGATGTAATGTTTTTTGAATGAAATACTGAAGAGAATTATTTAAAATAAAACTTGATGCTTGCATATCCTTTCTTTCAATGAAAAAGCCATCTTGTTTCAAAAATTGTCTTCTACACACGACGCCATCAAAAATTTCACAAAAATTGTTTTCTGCTTCAGGAAGCATCGAGTTTGAAATACCCGCTTTTGGCCCCACCTTGGCGCTATTTCAAAAATTTTGCCAAGTGGCCTCAGTAACTAGGAATTTACCAAATTTTTTTTTAAAAAAACTATAATTAGAGGTACAAAATTACACTCTTTTAAATCATAAATCATTATATAACTAGTATAGCTTAATTAAGCATAATTCAAAAAAAGCGTGATTTTTTTTTTAAATAAAAAGGGAAAATTTGCAGTTAATTGTTAACTGAAATCTTAAATCTCATTTGGTGCGTATTTATTTTTACATCCGGTGTCTAGAAAATACTTTCTAGGATAAAAGAAATTCCTAGGTTTAATTTGGAAAAATCTGTATTATAGGAATATATTTTACATTATTATTTAAACAATTTTGTAATTGAAGATTTGATTATGACTTTCTATAGTTTCAAATTTAAAGTTGAATGCCATAAACATTTTCTAATCTAATTAATGCATAAAAACGCTTACTTCAATGATCGTAAATTCTTTTACAAGATTAAAATTTTCGATAAAAAAATAATTCCAAAATTTAAAACAATTTGCTTCAATATTTACCTTTTACATTGGAAATATTTGTGAGTTTCTTTTCATTAACCTCAGAAGACCTTTTGATAATTTAAATTGCAGACGATAACTGCTCTTGGTCAAATAAATGAAAATAGATTATGGAAATTAAATGAATATAAGTAATCAAGAGAAATAAGTTAGATTTAATGATGGATAAGAACAGAAGGTAAAGAAAAGGAAGATGAGGAATAACTCCAAACTGATAATTAATAGTAGATTTAATTGAAATCCTCTAATTAATCGTTTAGACTCCTAATTAGTGTTTTAAGAGTTGATCCAATTATAAGAAGGAAGTGTGTGAATTGGACTGAGTTGCTTGCTAAACCAAGACTTAATTATTATTATATAATCTAGGATTAACTGAGTTAAGTGGGAATCAAGGGATAAAGATATATTCTTATGTTAAGAGGTTGTATAAACTTGTTATCTATCCTTTATGTATCTTCAGTTCGAGGCTTAAACCTATTGACTATTTAATTCGACTTTGAATTAGCTGTAAATTTGAATAAGGCGAGAAATACTTCTTAAACCTAATCATTGATTTAAACTCGTCAACAGTTTTACACTAGTTACTGTTTAAGTTGATGTGTAATATATTTATATGTTCTTCAAACGAGATACATACATTTAAGAAAACATAGAGGGTATATTGATATAAGAATGGCCCAACATACCATATTTTTGTGATAGTGATAATTACTAGATCTATTTTTGACTATGAGCTACGAGTCGAAAAGTTTGATAAAAGACCCTTTGCTCACGTACCATTTACGAATCTATCTAGACTCTTCAATATTTTTTTTTAATTCACACAAATTGTTATTAAGCTAAAATATTTTTTCTTGTAGAACTTTATTTCTTTATTCATTTTTAATGTACATAAATTTAACTTTTTTTTATATTATTTAGTTACGAGTCTAAGAATTTGTGACGACCTTTCTTAATTACTTGACTTCAAAATTGATCTTAAGGTCTAATAAAACGGACAATAAGCTCATAACTCCAACTGAATATACGTAAGAGAATGAGAAACAGTTTATTATCTATAAAAGTTCATGCAAAATTGGTCTCTCTCGAATCCCTCTTAAATGAGTTAATCCTATATTTTATTCAAATAATAAGGTGTAAGCTTACCAAATCACTAATTCTGATTTATTCACTTATTGATTACATCAAATTCGACTTCTAATATTTTAATCATGTGTCACTTCCCACTAACTTGAATCCAAACAGTTAATTATACTTATTCACTACAATTTACAAATATTTTTCAACCTACTATCATCTGTCTCCCTTCCATTTCCTTTCATTTCTATTTCACTTATATGACGAACCTGAAATTAAATTCATTACACTTCTTATTTTAATCAGATTTATCTCGTCTAGCTTCTTTTGGTAGGGAAGGATTAGTTATTGTATGTGGTTAAAATTACAAAAATATCACCAAGGTTAGTGAAGAGAAAATCAACTCAACGTCTCAAAGTTAAGTTAAAAGCACAGTAAAATAATAAAAAGGAAATGCTGATGAAAACTTTAAAACTGAAGGATCTATTTCCGGCTTAAAGCAAAATAATTTTTCCAAGGGAAAACGTAGAAAAGAAATTAAAGAATAATGACCTCTGTGCAAATAAAACGAGAGTTAATCTGCACCACTGTCAGACTCCAAAGGGGAGGGTGATAAATCTGCTTCTAGACTGAGGCAGATTCATCATGCAATCGTCCTTTGGGAGAAGATTGCTGTTATTCATCAACAGGAGACTTTTTCATCTTTTTCTTTTTTATCTCAGTACCTTAGAAGTAATTTATTACTCTTTTTTGATAGTATGTTGCTCAATAAGATAATAATTGGTAATTGATAAAATGTAATTTTTTGATAATGGGAGCTTTGTATTAAGTCATATTAACGGGACTTGAAAATAACATTTAGTATCAATGTGAAAACAAACCACCAAATCAAATCGTTCATGCCATTCTTCATCACATATTGATAGACTAGTTGAAAAATTTGTTAGGTTCGCTCTTGTGTCTATTGAGTTATTTTATACGATTTTATTCTGCTCTTGATCCATTAAATTTCTTCAATCGAGATATTACTCTTTATCCTAACTCTAATGTAATAAGTAGGAACTGAAACGAACTGCATCTTAATATTTTGATATAAACTTACACACTACGGAATGGAGAATTATTTCTAGTTCACTTGATATGATAAATATACAGGGTGTTTCAAAACTCACGGGGAAAAATTTAAGGGGTGAACAAAAACTCTTAAACAAGCAAATTTCTCCATACAATGCGTAAGAGAAGAGCAAGAGGTAGAAGGGATTATAATGGAAAGCATGAAGGGCAAGTTCTCTTACAAATTGTCATTTCTACCGTGGATTTTAGGAGGCAAGGCGAAGTAGTGTAATCAGGAAAAATACATGCGTCTTGATAACCGTACGGTGAGTCTAAATTTCCTTATTACTGTACTTGATTTTAGGTAGCATAGCAACGTAAGGTAGTCAGGATTAGGCAATGGCTTCTGAAATCTACGGTAGAAATGACGATACGTAAGAAAACTTACGTTTATGCTTTCCATTTCAGCTTCGTCTAGCGATTCACCGCTTGTTCTCCGCTTATGCATTGAATAATTAAAATTGCTTGTTTAGATGCTTCTTATCACCCCTAAAACTTTGCCCATGAGTTTCAAAACATCCTATATCTGTGATAAATAAATAAATTAGTTAAAGTTTTCAAATTTTCGTAGAATCTTTTATATTGTTTTTGTAAAATATCATTATATAATCTTAATCTTTGTTCAACTTTTTTTAAAAATTTCTTTAAAGATTGGATAAATTACTGTCCCGAGACACCCACTTGCTAGCTCAAAATCCTTTCAAGTTGGGGAGAGAGGAGAGGTGTGAAGGCACATTCTTGATGGAAAAAAATAATAATTTATTTCAGGGCACTTGAAATATATTTTGTTCTTACCCTAATTAGAATTTATGTTTGATTATTGAAATCTAAATATATTATGTCTACCAGAAAGTTCCGTACAGAAATTATTTTTCACACATTTAATAATGTTTATTAAACAAAAAAATGTGCTCCATTAAATAACTATGACCTATTGCTAGCATTGTGGTAATTTATAAATATCATTTTTCAAAATTGCCTTCTAATTAGAGGCGAAAAATTCTAGTGGTGCTTGGTTAAATTTTGCTTCTGTTTTGAAATATTTTTTTCATTCAATAACATTTTCAGAGAGAGAAACTGGGGATAATTCGAAAATAGTAGATTATAATACAGATCCTTGACTTAGCTTTGTAATTTTCTAATTGGACGGTAAAACAGCATGTGATACAGCAAGATCCTTATGCAGCATTTTGCGCTTTTAGTTTTTTAGTTTTACATTGTTGGCCTTTTTCCCTCAATTATTTTGAAGGGGTAATTAAGTACATACACCACCTTCAGTTAATTTATGTAAAAATGTCCAGGACATCTCAAAATTTATAATTTAATTTATTCATCATAAGTATATAGAAATTGATTTAAATATTTACATATCCTCTTGAGGCCCTGTGTCCATTTTTATGGACATTTGTAATTTGCATGTAGAAAAATCATAGTAGTTTTTAATTCCAAATATCCCACGGTCCATTATACTGAACTGTCGGGTGCTGCTATGTATAAAATCAAATTTGAAATAATTCGATATTAAAACCAACGTTTTTAAAAATAACGTTTTTATATGGTAGCAAAGTTTATTAAAGAAAATTATTGAAATATTAGTTAAAACTGTTAGTTATTTTTAACTTTAAAATTTACATAAAAAGATACATTTGTGAGCATATTAAGAAATTCATAATATACTCATAAAATCAAAACATGCATTTGAAAGTTTGTAAGTCATTCTATTAAAAAAAATGGGAACCAGAATTCAGGAAAGGTTTATCCTTGGCGACAAGAATTATTTGGCAGTATTTTGCCAAATGTGGCTACCCTGTTCCGTTTCACGGATTTAACGCTCAGCACAAAAAAAAAAAAAACACGACGCTCAACAATCGCCAAGTTTGGTGCCAATTTTTGAAATCGCGCCAAGTGTTTGGGCTAAACTGCATTATTAAAGAAAATATTAGTTAAAACTTGTCGCAAATGTCTAAATATTGCATTGTTAGGCGAGTACGAACGATTCCCAAAATTTCAAAGCTCTAGCTTGATGGGAAGTTGGTTAAATTAACGATCGAAAATTTGATGACACACACACACACACACACCAAGTGAAATTCAGAAAAACGTTTTAAAAAAAGTGGTAGGGTGCTGGTTGAATTATCATTTAAAAATAGCTACCAACAGAAAAAATACGATTGAATGTAAGTAAATTGTTTTGGTTAATTCTTTTCGTATTTCTATTGAGTATTTGTTACTAAAACAACTGATATTTAAATTTAAATATTGAAAAAAAATGACTCTACGTTGTGCTTTGTGGCCTTGTTAAGAAGATTAATCGCAAATTTGATAAAATCGGTTCAAAAACATAAGCTTAGTTTTTAAGGAAATATGGATGCGCTTCTATCAAAAAATGAATGAATCTCTGGTTAATTAAAGAAAACAGGATGATCTCCGACAAGTTCCGGAATGGAGTCAATAGATCTGGTTTCGATGCCGCGACTCCAGACCTGCTGTTGTTGCAAGTGTGAGGTAGGTACTTTGATGTGTGTACTGGTAAAAAAACGCACAATTCTTGAAATATGAACTATTGATATTATGCTGGAATTAGTTGTTTTGGAGAATCATTTCAATGCCAAGGAGAGAGGAGGCTGTAATGAAATCTCAGTTAGCAATTTCACTATTGGTTTTAAAGAAAATTTTTGAAAAGTGTGAACCGGTACACTTACCTCCTCAAACTAATTTTACAATAGAATATGCATGCAGCTATAGATGATATAAAACTAGCACCAAAAATAAATTATATAAAAATATTTGTCTTTTATTTAAATTGTATTTATTGATTTTTATAGTACAATTTATGCCATTTCTGAAATGCAAAGTTAATTAATAAATTCAATAGTTTCAGAAAATGCGACCCGAAAATCGAGCAAAACCAATTGCACACTTCTGATTGAATTCATTACCGATTGTAAATTTTATACTTTTAAGCAGTTAATCGTCTTTCAAACACAAGATAGGCCAATGGAATGAAAATTCAGGTTTTAAATTCATTCCGAAAATATCTATTAAATACAGTCTACTTCATTTGAAAAAGAACTTTTAAAAATATACAGTAGCACCAATTTATAACTCACTTCGCAGTATCGCATTAGTTCCAATCCTCTACATATATGCACATTTTTGATACTGTAAGAGATTTGGTGAACAAATATGTATCCAAATATATATATATATATATATATATATATATTATGCTGGAATTAGTTGTTTTGGTGTATCATTTCAATGCCAAGGAGAGAAAAGGCTGTAATGAAATCTCAGTTAACAATTTCACTATTGGTTTTAAAGAAAATTATAGAATATATATATATATATATACGTAATTTTATAAAAAACAATACCCGTAACTAATAGCTGGAGATATGTTGCTTTATTTGAAAATAAATGTATAATTTTCTCTGAGGAATATATTACATATTCTTTACCAACATAACTCAAATACTTTGCTATTATACTAAATACTAAAATATTTAAAATGATTTGAATGAATAACTTAAGAAATTAAATCATTAATAATACCTTTTAATAATAAGTAAAATCCAAATACAGTTACACTTATATATTGTTAACGATATATATTTATTCGTAACATTTATATAAATCATTTGCATAAGTTGTCAGGAAATTTTGAAAGTGAAAACATGTACGAGATGCACTCTTGTGTTTTTTAAAAACTTACTATTGATATTACACAAGTTTTCGGTAATTTATAACACAATGTTTATCTTTTGGAAAACTTAATTAAGCAGTGCCTAGCATTAGAGGTTTATTGATCTGTCTACAAGGGCAGACAGACAGTGAAGACATCCAAAACGTACTGAAATAGATTTTATTTTCTTTACTTTTTAAGCTGTTATTTTATGAATAATATATATTCTCTGAATTAAGGATGCGTACACTCATATATATATATATATATATATATATATAATGAAATATTATATTATAAAATTAATGAAAAGAAGTAGTCTGAACAGGAAATAAATCAAATTTAATGAAAAATGGTAAATTTATCACATAGATGATAAATCATAGTCAAATTTAAGAAAAAGGAAGAACTTCAATGAAAACAAAAACCTTGATATTAACAGAATAGAATTAAAATTAGTAGCGGGAAATGAAAATTGTACTTTATTTAATTAATACGGAGAATTTTTTATTTACATTTGAGTAATGAAAAAATAAAATATTAGGAAACGTATTTTTTTTTAAAAAAAATCACTAATAAAATCCAAAATAATTTAATTAGAAAGAGAACTGTGCACCTTCAGATGATAGCAAGGAAAGCATTTGGGAGGAAAAGAACACTAGGAAACTTGCAAATTTTTTTTTGAAAATGTTTAAAAGAAAGCAATCAACATCGGAAGTTAAAAAGAAAAGTGGAATGTAGCATATTTATTTCTGGAACTAGATTAAGAGATTTTCCATTCGATCAATCTAGAATTAAAGTTAAATGGTTACATAATCCTAATTTCTCAAAAAAAACTAAGGTAAGAAAAGTGAGAAGCAAATGAAATATTTCAGAAAATTATAAATGAAAATATGAAGAATGAAGAGATGTATACACGATATACATCATACGCTAAGAATAAAACAAGTATAAAAATGAAAAAAAAAAAAAAAATTAAAGTTTAAATATGAAAACTAACTCTGTAAAAACAAGTAAAAACAGGATGTGAACGATGTAAGTTGTGTATTTACCGGCAAATTAGAGAGAAGTAGAAATTGAAAACCAGAAGTGGGTAGCGACATCTATCATAAAGATTGCAAAAACTAAAATTCAAATTAATCAAATACTAAAACAAAAACCAAAAAAACCCCCAAAAAATAGAAAAAAAAATGAAACAAAAGGAAGGTAACAAATATAAAAAAAGGAATAAAATAGAATAATAACAGAAAAATGCGAAAAGCATATATTATAAAACATTAAAAATATCCATATTCAAAGAACAAACTTTTCATTCGCTTTTAAATTATAATATTTTTTATAATTAATAAAAATTCAAAGAAAAATGAACCTGCTGTCAAAATATAAATACTTTTATAAATGCAACGTATTTTTTTCACAAGTTTATTGTTACGTGAAATAATATTTTCCTGAAAATAATAATACATAATTAACTGGTCCAAAATGGGATCTTATGACTCATAAATTCAACTTAAATTTTTTTATCATAAGTATTACTAAACATTTTATTACCTTACATTTTTAAATAAATATCTAGAAATTCAGATTGAGAAACATTATTTACATTTTGCAGTAAGTTTAAAAACGCTTGATAAAAAGATGAATATAGTTTGCCATCTTCATTATTATTATTTTGGAATATTATATAAACAACAATATTACTAAAACAGTATAAAATTATTTTAACTATATTATAACTATTTATTAAACTATTGTAAAATCATGCAAATAAATAATAGCCAAATAAGTACTAACAGGCAGACCTTGTGGTATAACATTAATTTGTGTATGCAATTTAATGAAAACATGTAACATAATTTTTTATAAAGTAGTTTTAATGCGCAACTAAATTTTTTACATGAAGTAACATTGCTTTTTCTGAATTTCTTCTAAATCTCTTTTAGAGCATTAATCTGTCTTTCAGCATCTATTGATTTAAAAAAAAATCGTCAAAATCATAAACGCATATTTTCATAGTATATATCTATTTATTTTTTAACATATTGAACTTTATCAACTCTATTTTGGTCGATAGAAGTCTTATTGAAATTACATTTAATATTTTTCATTGTTTTTTTTAAAATATATTAATAGCTAAATTTATATAAGTATTCGAACTATTTACTATAAATATAAACTTATTAGAAGACTTATGAAATTCTACAGTTACAAATTTGTAGTAATTTAAACTTATTTACTCCAATACACCAATTTTCTTATATAATTCTATATTTGTATTAAACATTTCTCTCTGGCGATTGCTAACACTAACAGAATAAATATCTAGATAATCTTTCATAATTCATTGTTCATAATATATATATATATATATATATATATATATATGCATAATGAATCTTAAGGTTAATGAATTATTTTAATGGTAAAATTTTAACAATAATTAAATAATTTTTTTTCTGTAAAAACATAATGTTTTCGTGACAAGAGTTATTAATACGTTTTAATAGAAACTATTCATGTCGATAAAAATTATTTTAACACTTTAAAATGCTTAAATGACATTATGATTTGTTTTCTTATCTTATTTTATTGGATCTTCTTCAAGGATGAAATTTGTTACAATTCTAGTTTATAAAGATAATCGATAAGTACTGTGTGTTATATAATTTCCTTTGTTAACAATTTGACTAAAACAATTTTGTGTAATATTTTGTGCAGTTGCTGCTATTCGCAAACAACACACATTTATTTTAATTGTATTTTTCTGTAAGGATAAAATTATTGCTTTTGTCAAGGTAAATTGTGTTTACTAAATTTTACAAACTGAAAAAAAATATTAAATGCATCTTCTCTTTTAGAAAATTGTAAATTTAATGCTAATAAACTTTAATTGAATTTAATTTTTTGTATTTACTAATATTTCTAGAAGAGTAATGTTTTAGTAAATATTGTAATTAAAAGTTGTAATTACAAAAGAATGTCTACAGAATTGAAAATCACGTACAGAGAAATCATTTTGTTTTCCCCAGCTCTTAATGTACTTAGAAAACTCAAATTTGAAAGAAAAAAAAAAAAATTTTTTTCATTGTTTTATTTTTTAAATAAAAATATGATCCTAATATCAGTGATTTAAATTGATATGTATTTTTAGTTAATTGTTTTTATGAAATTGAGAAATATATATAAATCAAGTAATATTTCACGTAAAAATCAATCGAAAATAATTTTATTTTTTCCTATTGAAAAGAAGCTAGTTTTTATGCCTTTTCCTTCGACTATATTTTTAAAAATAAAAGCAACAGATTTAATAACATTTTAGAATTTTGAAAGACAAGATAACTACCAATATTTATTTTATTGTATTTCATAATGATGAAACGTTCTCTTTTGGAAATAAAAATTTTTTTTTTTTTTTTTTTTTTTTTATCGCTCACCTAAACTCAAACCTTTCCCCCAACTTTGTCAGTCATTCATACAAAAGGACAAAACTTTTCCCCAAAAGTGAAACAAAAAAATCAAAATTATTCTTTTTGTTGTTTTTGAATACCTACAAAAAAAAAACAGGAGTGAACAACGACACAAAAAGTAGATCTACCATTTTTCGTCCTTTGAGTTAAGCGCTTAGGCGAAATCAAACAAAGAATTCCTGTTAAAAACGTCTTTTCCTCAAACACACTGTGAAATTTATGATCACGACTGTCTGAAATAAAAGGGCTGATCCAAACTCCCACGGGTCATTTTAAGAGCTTTAAATGACCAGCGGTGTTTTGGCAGCGACAAAGATAGCTTCTATATCGAATACGTCGTCCAGTTTTAAAGGGAGTTAGAAGCTATAAATTTCATTAGAAAGAAAGCTTTAAGCAATTGGATTTCAGATACGATTCGCTTTTGTTTGGTGGGATCTGGATGTTGAAAGAAGGCTTTGAAAACTCTTAATTATATTTCTGGAGTTGGGGCACAATGGAAAGCAGAACTTGTAGTAAATGTTGAAAAGAAGCAATCTATTTTTGGGAGTGCTCTTCATTTCCAATGAACGTTAGCCATGGTATTTTGGGAAAATCATTATATTGTGTGTGTTTTTGTGTTTTTTCTTCACTCTCTGTATACGAAGTGCTTCAGAATTGTGAAAGATAATCGATGGGCAAAAACTTTACTTTTTATTCAATCTCAATTGAATTATGATATAATAATACCCAAGAACGTTAAAAAATACTTATTCTGTGTGTATTTTATAAATTTAATCCTTAGAGGGTTTTTTTTTATTATTTTACAATCAAATAATAATGAGTTAAATATGTTTGATATATTTCTGAGTGTATTTTGTAGCCAATTTATTTGAACTTTAACTTCCAAATTTATACAGAATATTATGAATATGTCTTAAAGATTACAATTATTATTTTTATAAATTATGTTTTGTAGAATTGGTTTTTTAAATAATTGTGTTACTTTTTTTACTGTGATATTTATTTACATTGAGTGTGTACCACGTATATCATTGGCGTTTTGTGACGATTACTAAATTATACTTTATGAGGATTTCTTACGCTCTCTCTATTTTTTTTTAAGAATTGTGAAAAAAATCCTTTATGTGCGAGAACAATTTATTTAATTAAATCGATATTTAATAAAAATTGGGAAAAGAAGAAGATTCTAAAGCGGTATGTCAAATAATTATTGAGATAGCCATTTGATTAACTTTTGAGAAATCTTTCCGTAGAGAGCAGATTAAATAAATATTATGTCATTTAACATACTAATGTAATTATCTTCTGATCATTGTGTGGAAAAAATAATAATATTAAGGGAATATTATCCTTAACACACTCAGAGCCTACAAACCATATTTATTTTGGAATCTTATCCTTTTTTCCAATCACCCATTGAATTCCTAAGAGCAATAATAATTATTACCAAAGTGTGTTATTAATTGAAGTCTTAGAATTTATATTTTAGTATTTGACTCAGGAATAAGAATAAATGTTACAAATTTAACTTTCAAAATTATATAATGCTGATAATTTACAATTCTGCTTAAATCATATGCAGGGTATCTTATAAATTAAGGAGCAAACATTAAGGGAAGGCAGAACGCATAAAAAATGGTTAAGAATTGCAAAGCAAAACATAATGGAGAACGTAATTGTACAAGTCATTCATTAGTCATTGTCATTTGAGCAGTGGTACATAATGTGTATGCAGTGCTCGTATAAGGTGCTAGTTAAGAGCTGGTAGACTTGCATTTAGTAAAGATTAACTGATGGTAATACAAGAGTAGCTCAACTACAATATCGAAAACGGTTTCCTTAAGGACATAGACAGATTCACAGTTTGTTTTTACATGGGTATCAGAATTTGGAAGGACAATGATACTTAAGAGGACGCAAACTTATTGAGGGTAAACCGCAAATTACTTGTCAACCCGCAACAGAATTGTGTCGTATAGTCAACGATGAATTAAATAGGGCTTTTGGAATCCCTTCTATGTAGGAAATTTTTGTAGAGTCTCGAATGAGTATGGTTTAAGGAATAGTCTTTACGACTGCGGATAACCAAGCAAATCCAAGTATTCTTAACTTTGTCCTCCAATTCATGGTCCTTCTGTGCAACTCATTCATCTATGGTCAGTTGAGAAAATTCAATCATTTCCAATAACATTTTGAAAAAGGATTAATCTACTACAGAATTTTTAATATTTGAGTGCAGTGAATGTTCTTAGTAAACTGTCTTTTCTGTTCATTTTATTTACGTCTGCTACTACTTTTTAAGATTTTCCACTTATGTGTTACTATTCAATCCTAAATATTTTTATGTACAACTTAGATTTCTTTCTCTATTTATGGAATATCTTGAATATGGTATTCTTTCAAAATAATTGTTTGACATATCATGGGTTTAAATGCTGAAAGTGGTCCTATTTTTTTTTTCTATTCTTGATAATATTCAGGACTATATTCCAAAATGAATATGTTTGGTATTTGTATTTAAAATGAAGCCAACCTGCCCCCACACTTTTAATTTTTGTAATTGAGCAATTAATAAGATTAAATGTTTTATTTAATCAGCAGACTGTGTTTTTCTTGCTAAAACTATAATCTTTGACGTCGATAAATCTACTTGAATTCGAACGTGATAAAAAAAACAATACATAAATCATCATGAAACATATAACTCAATGTCACGTAAACCACAATAAAATAAGACTGATATTTAATTGTCGATTTCAGTTTTTGTACCATGATTTAAATGATACAAAATTATCGCTTACTTTTTATATTTAAATATTGTTCAGTATTAACCATACGGTTTAAATTAGTATCTTTGCGGTTCAAATTACAGCAAAGTAGGAATTAATTATTTTAATAAATAATTAACAAAAGTGAACCCACGTTTGAAGAAAGATAGAAAAAGAAGCAAAGAGAGAACACAAAATTATTACTTGGATAATTTTGGTAATATTACTTTTGGTTAAAAAAACATAAAACACTAAGCAATAACAAGAAGGCGTTTCGTTGATATGGAATTGATATTGACTCAAAGAACAAAGAAAAACCAAATGTAATTATTACTGTATGACAAAGGAGACCAATCTTATATGATAATCGGTATTGCTCTTATAGTAAACAAAATAAAAATACAGTCAAGGATAGAAGTTTATAAACTATTGAAAGATAAATAAAAGAATAGTATCGTCAGAAGGAAGTAAACTATACAAAATAATAAGAATAGTATCGTCAGAAGGAAGTAAATTATACAAAAACATGGAATTTGAAAAATTAACAAAGGATGATTGAAATGGAACAATAAATTGGTGAACACCAATGAAATAAGATTAAGTATATATATATATATATATATATACAGTACAAAAAAGGAGTGATTAGAAATTGAAGAACCTCGGCAAACAGAAAGAGACAACAATGAACAATAAACAATTTTTATTTTGAAATGATTTGCATAATACAGAGCAAGAACATTGTCTGCTCAGTAGGTTGTAGGATTACACATGGATTGCAAGACACGAAGCCACAAGTCTAGGTACAGAGTCAATGAAAGCACGGATGGCCTCCTGAGGAATGACTCTCTATTCCCTGTCAATCATTTGCCACAATTGGTCTTCTGAAATCGGCAGGGGCAAGGTTTGCAAATGGCGTCCAATTACATCTCCAATGCGTTCAACTGCTAAGATATCAGGAAAAAACAATGGCCGTGGAAGCATCTGCACAATTGCTGAGCCCATTGGCTAATAGGAGCAGTGTGCGGTCAGGTGTTATCCTGCTTATAAAGGGCGTCGTAGAGGAGTGTAACCGATCACAGTACATCATCCGCATATCATTGGGCTGTTATAGTGTCCTGAATACCAAAACTAGAGGTTAATTAGAACGATAAGCAATTGCGCCCCAAACCATCATGCCGCGTTGTCGCGTGGTAAGGTGTTTCACAACTGCGGTCGGATCAGACCCGTCTCCATGTCTATGTCACACTCGTACTCGGTGACTATCATTGGAGAAACTGAAATGTGACTCATTTAAGAACACGACCCTCTGTCATTTCGTCATCCACACTGCTCGACCCGGGCATCATTGCAGACGATGCAATCTGTGCTGTGGGAGTCAATGGCAGTCTTCTTAACGGACGCCTTGAGTTCAGGCCATCAGCAACCGGTAGTCGAGAAATATTTCTGGTCGATAAAAGAATATCGTGGCTTCCTGAACGATCACCCTTTTAATGTCGGTGGATGCGTCGATCCACGTGAGCTGATGTCACTCTGTCTGCACCGGCACCCCTCAAACTTGCCACATTTTCTTGTTTGAACTGTCTTCGTCACATTCGTAGAATTGTAGACTTGTACAGGTATGTGTTCAGTTGAGATTTCAATATGGGCCAACCTGCCCTTCTCAGTCGAACACCATGCCCCTAGTAAAATTGTATATCTACTGGAACTGTCTCCACTGACATCGGCTTGGCATTTTGTACTATTAATCGCATCCTATGGTACAAGAACAAATTTTCTACGATTTCAAACGGCACGAAAATCGAAGTTCTTTATTCCCTTATATCGTCTTGAACGTGCGCAAGAGAGTTGAGAGTTTCACATCATTCGCGTAACTGGGTGATGTACGTATACCCTAAGATTTGCATTATTTTCTTTTAACTTCTTCTTAGTGTTTCGTTTGTAATATCATATCTCCTAAGGAAGTGATATTAAAACAAACCTATTTGCATAATTAGATTTGCCCCTGTTTTACTAAGCGTATATATAATGGATATTTTATATTAACATACTCGTACTTTAACTTTAATTTATTTTTATATAATTTATAAATAAATAAGATATATATATATATATATAAGGAAAAAAATTTAAACAGCAATTATTATTTCATTTCAAAAATAGTTGGAATATTTTGTCCATTTTCGTACCACAGTAATGAAAATATGAATTATTAATGAATTTAATTTCTGTGTAATGATGCTTTACTTTTATAATTTTGTGTTGAAATCATTCTTAAAAAGGAATGTTCAAAAATATATTTGAAAGAATTTTCTGAAAGTAAGGCTTAATTTAATGTATTTTTCGCAATTTGTATTAGTTTTTTTTCATTTATTCTAGTATTATGGAAACATAACTGCACTTAAATTATTTTTTTTAAAAAAATATTTACACTAATTTATTAATAAATACATGTAGTAACTGCTAATTATATTCTCGGTTATTTGTCCCTAACTCATATGTTCAGTTTCAGAAATATACATATAGAATTTTCCTCAATAATTTATTTATACAATCTAAATTAGAAGGGAATACTCAATAAAAACGCAATCACTTTCATGAATGATTATGGAGGCAGTGATATATTACTCGAATTGAGTAAAAAAATTTTGGAACTACAATGTTTTGCAATTACCGAATATAAGAAAAAATGGGAATTGCATTGATGAATAACTGCATATTTCTATTCAGGAGAACGAAAACATGATGAATTGGTTTCGAATCTAATTTATCTTAATTTTTTTCACATTCAAGTTCTTTGATTTTTGACAGCTACCTTTGAATGCTTCTTTTATTATCTCAAACGCAACATTTCCTCTTGTTATTTTTTGTATATGACTGTTTTTGTGGAGTATGGAATATCTTTGAAATGATTGCCTGTACTGATAAATAAACTATTCGAAGTTGGGGATTAAGGAAAGTGTTAGAGGCTTTTGATAAAATATTTTTTGATGTATTAGCTGTTAAAACATTACATTGTTTCTTACTGTTGTATTTGCACCAAAAAGAATAAATATTTTAGGCTCCAATTTATTTTAGTATGTAAATTTTGTTGCTTTATATGGGTAAAAAGGATATATATCTAACATGTATTATATTTCACTTATAAAAAATACCATTACTTGTTCCTTACCATTACTTAACGTAAAATTTGTTGGCAATAAGTAAATTTATAATTTGTTGTATCATTGAACTAGCATTTAGGTATTACAGTATTTTAAGCAATTTTGGAATATTTTATAACAATTTTTTTTAATTTTATATTAGGGTAATATTTTTAATTTGATTTAACCTGATAATATGTACTTTGACCCACATTGAAAGAAAGGTTTAAATACATTATTTGTGTTTGCAGATTTTATAAAAGCGTTTTTTTAGTTAAAATAATTATTTAATGCATACATACGTTTCGTTTCGTTTTAATAGATGTGTTTATTTACTTCGGTTAAATGATTTTGTCTCGTTTGTTTATTTCTTTTTTCTTTTCTTTGGTAGAATTTTTAATTTTTGTTTTGAATTTTTTTTATATCTGTTATATTGGATTGATATAATTTTTTGTAAGTATAATCCTCTGAAGTGTATTGCGTCGGATTCCAGTATAAACACTCTTTCTATATAAATCTCAAAATTAGTAATAACTTTTTTGAGTTTCGTAATTTTTTTATTCTTGACATAATCTTTATTTTCTTGATTAGATTTTAATACTATACATTGTTGTAATTTTCTAAAAATTACATTTTATACTTTACTTTAATTCTTTATATATTTAAAATGTATTTTTTGAATGCTATGTAATATTATACTTTCAGCAATTTAAAGACCGTCTTACTTCTCATGTTGAAATTATAGATAACAATAGATATCTAAATTGATCTTCAATATTATATATTTTTGAATGTATTTTATCAATTTTTTTTTTATTTTACTATACATTTTTGAATTTTTAAATATTTTTTGGGTGAATTTTTATTTTGTTTTTATGGAATTCATTTATAATTTAATAATTTTGAATGCTTAAACAATTGAGACTTTATAACATTAATAACTATACACATACACACACACACACACACACATATATATATATATATATATATATAACACATCGATCAATAACTCCGAGGATACAAAATGAAACAATTTTTTTGGATATTTTTATTCATCAATATAACCGCTTTTTTGTTAAATCACCTTTTGAGTGTATCAATCGTTCAACACTTTCAAATCTTTTTTTTTTTTCTTTTTTTGTTGCAGATAAATAGCGTAGAACAGTTTTCTGAATCATCGACTCGTTGCTGTTTTAGTTCTGCATAAGCAATCCTGGCACCACTTGGAAAAACGCTTTTCCTCAATTCAAAACCTTTTTCCTGGTCCACGACTTAAAATTTTGACGACGTTTCAACAAGGTTAGTACTCTAGAAAGACCTGGTTACTGGCTTACTACGAGCGCCATCTCTGGGTTAGTCTCGGGAGTTATTGATCGATGTGTTATATATACAAAGAGAGAGAGAAAGAAAGAATCAAATAAGCAAAATAATTAAAATTTATATCTTGATTTATTCAAATGTAAGCTAATAAATTAAGTATACTATAATAAAACTGAATATAAAATATAAATAAATATATAAGCCTTTATAATGGAATATAATCTTAACGTGTATTGTTCTTGTAAAATGTAAACAGACATTAGTCAAAATGGTATATTAGTTTTACTCTGGGAGAGTAATTATAATAAAAGGAAGGGTGACTTGTATGTCATGAAATTCCATTAATATATGGTAATTACAACCAAAGCAATCTGAAACTTGTGTCATAAATTATTCATCCCCTGGCACCATTTGGCCAAATATTTGATCACTCTTTTTATCGTCAACGGAGGGTGAGATGAACAGATGCATGTTTAATCTCCATAAATAATTGGTAAGAATAATTGAATGTCTTCGAAAAACACCCTCTCATCATGTGTTTTGTTAACACTACGTACCGAAAGAAGGAAAAATGTTTTTGTATCGTAAAAGAAGTATTAATACTTGTTATAAATATTTGTGCAGGCCTATTGTAGATGGAAATGAGAACATATTATCGATTAGATATTTTTTAAAAAAAAGGATTCAAATTTATTCTTGAAACATTTAGAATGGAACGTTTAACCCAGTATATTAAACAATTTTTACCAATTGATTAATGAGAAATTTTAGAAAACATAAGAAGGTTTTCCAGAGTATTTCAGATTGACTTTTTACGTCAAATTACTTATCTCTAAATCCAGAATAATTTACTTTCTGTATAGTCTTAATCTAAAATGTTTAATTTGATATATAATATATAGAAAACAAATTTTCTTAAGAAATATTATTTTAAACAACTATATTTTCTGTTCATCTACGTAGATATAAAGTATTAATACTAAATGAAAAATTTAGTTATGTATTTGGGTTTTCTACGACTTTTATTAATTAAAATATAAAACATTTGTATCGAGTTCTTCAAAAATGCAGAATAATTAAATCTTGTGAATAAAAAATCCATCTTTAATTAATTTCAAACATTCATAATTAAACCCAAAATATTAAAAACAGCACAATATGTGGATTCATTTCTGAACTCTACTAGCCTAATATTTTAAGATTTACATGACAAAGAATTTTTAATGTTTTAATTATGGTGCTTCTTCTCTATGTGCTCTAGGCCATAGTAGCCTAGTGGGCCATGGATTCGGATTTGTGGCCGAGGGTTTTTGCTCAGTCACGGGTTCGTTCTTTGACCCCTGAAGACCCGCCGTGTAGCTAGGGTTGATGCACGTTAAATCTGTCTGGGCCCAAAGTCCTCCAGTTGGTTAGAAGAGAGGGTGCCAGCTCAGGGATCGTCCTCGTCACTTGATCGTGGTTCATAATTATGAGGTCTGTAGTCAATAGCTCTCGTGTTGCTTCTATTGCGAAGTTAATAAAAACTAAACTCTATGTGTTCAAGCAATTTTAAATTTTCCAAAATGGGGAAAATATTCAGTGTGTATATTCCTTTGAAATTATATAATCTATTTAAATTCATTGTTCAATAATATCATGAAAATTTAAATATCAATATAATTTTCCAAACAAACCATCATTTTGTTGCCTTAGTATACATTCACTTTCCGTATATCAGGGACATACTAAAATAATTTTGATTATTTTTCAATGCTAATTTCCTATAATTTAGCATTCTTTTTCACCCATCAAAATATTCGGAATTATGTGAGACTAAACTCTTTTTGTAGGAAACTTTGAGATAATGAAATAAATACCAGAAAAGAATATAAATTCTTTTTATTAAATTTCTTAGTGGTATTTTGACCAATAAATTAATAATTATTATTTAAAAAATTTGTAGATTTTAATTACTTATTATTAATTCTCAGAAAACTTTATTTTAAGGTAAACTCTCTTTAAGCTTTACGGACGATTTAGCGCTATGCAAAAAATTTACGTCGAATGGAAGAACAACTTTTTAAAACAAAATAGGAGATATCATCAATTAAAAGTAAAGCTTAGGTGCAACCAAAAAGCAAATATGAAGAACCTCATAATTCTTCGTAAGTTCTTAGTAATTGGAACCCATCTCTAAACTTTTTACTGGATTCCTCCGTCATTGATCGTCAATTAAATTAATACATTAGTAGAATGTATGGGAAAAAAACTTAGTTTACTGCAGTATTTTTATATTAATCGAATTATTTAATAATTTTAATTTAAAAACATTTTTGGTGAAAGCAGACAAGTATATTCACAAATAATTCCGCATAACTTTCTATTATTTAATTATGTAAAGAAATTCTTTTCGGAGGTTGTGGATTCTTTCAATTGCAATAAAATAATAAAATGCCTCTTGAATGTAAGTATCTTAGACAGCATTGTAAATAAATTTGAATATCATGAAAGTAATAATTATACGTTTATGCAGATATATTTTTTTTCTGACACATCTGATAGATATGTGAATTAAATTAATCAAACACTAGCTTGATCTGAGTCATGTAATCACTAACCACTTATGCTAGTTCAAAATTCGCATTAGTGAGTACGTGTGGAACAATCTATAAAATAATACATCCATTTTTATTCATCACTAAAATTGATAGGAAGCTAAAAATACACTTATAGACAAAAATGGTACTGCAAGATTCATTAAATGTTCTTTGAAAGAAATAAAGTGGACGCAGCTTATATCCCTTTTAAACACTTTTCATTAAAAGATGGTGTTCCGATTTTATATATTTTATCCGTAATCCCTTTTGTAAACATTTTTTCGTTACTAAAAGTAAAAAAAAAAGCAAAACTTTTTCATTAAAAATACTGATAAGGAGTAAAGATGAAATATTTTTGATGCTTTTTTATCGATCGATAAAGAAAATGGATGTGTTAAATTGACAAGAATTTTTTTCTCTCCTGAATATTATTATAAAAAGATGCAGATATTTGAATGACTGGTACGTAAAATTTTTAATTAACAAACACAAGTTTAAATTTGTTTTTTTACTGTAGATTCTTTTAACTAACTGTTACTAAAGTGCTATTTCCCGCATTTCTTTTCACGTTTTCAAACTCTTTTCTCTTTATTTATGCTTCGAACTAACTGTAACATAACCAATAGAACTAAAGAAAATTATTTCACCTAATATAAGGCTTTAAGTAAGATATTTGGGGTATGTTTATGACATTTACAGAGCGAAAACTATGTTGTCAACTTTTTCAAGTTTTCAATAAATGCTGTTACTTTTGATCATAACGTTTCAGAATGGTGTGTTGGCTATTATTAAGATAGTATTTTTACAAATCTGCAATCCCTGCAACACCACTTCAAGAAATGAAGACACACTCACAGATGTTAGCTATCACATTGGTGACATTGTCGACAGAATGATGTTTCTCGAAAATGTTGAAAATTTGACGATATCTTGATTATGAGAAAAATTATGGATTTTTCCTGAATCTTCATTGTGATATGAAATCTGGCTAGAACATCTACAAATGAGGTGAAATGCGAAGTCTGAGCTAATCTGTCATGAAGTACCCGGGATCTATTGGAATATTCAGGGTTCGTTGGAGTCGGTCTTTGATGCGAAGGATATTACTTTAGATATTTGTTCAAGATAGGAGGTAAGCTGGTAAGCTAAATGTTATTAAAAGTTCTATTACTATTACTACAGTTCTGCCTCGTATCTGTTTGTTGTATGGCCAAATGCTGTTTTTGTTCTTGATTGTGCAGTTAAACTGTTCAAGCTCTGATTGTCAAGTTTTGTAATGTCCTTCACATGTTCAAACAAACCATTCGCTTCATGATGGAGTGCTTTCACTACATGAACACGGGAAGAGTTTGGCAAAAATATTTGTAAATTAGTCCCTAAAAACCAACTGAATCGCAAATAAAATGTCATATTAATCCCTTATTCTAAAACGTCCATTAAAATTCCTGTTTCGCAACAAATTCATAGCTTTAAAAATGATACATATTCATAGTAACAATTTCAAACACTAATAAAGTAAAAAAAATAATTTCTTGAGAAATAATTTTTATGTGAGTTTATCATACTTAACATTTTTAAATACTTCAGGAAAAAAAATTATAATTTTCTTATGCTTTTTCCTATTTTTTTTAAATTCAAATCTTTTGTTTATTGAAAAAACGAATTCATATATTTTCTAATGTGCATCACTTCCATTTATTTTTTATGTGCCAGATTCTCAAATACAACGATGAAAATAATTATACTTAAGATATAACTACATAGGGGGAATAAGAATTCTATGAATATAAATTTACGTATTGAAAAGTATACCTATACTTAGATCCATCCATCTATCTTATGTAATCTTATCTCTCTCTCTCTCTCTCTCTCTCTCTCTCTCTATATATATATATATATATATATATTGGTTATCAGCCTATTTGAAAGCCAGCTCCAAATTTGTACTTGTTTTACGTCGTACCTCCAAATTCATTCCCAAATTTAAGGAGATATTACTTAAATTTTCCTTGGCATTCGACGAAATCCTTGTGGGTGTGTCTCCTTCTTAGTAAGAGTTACAATGATGGCAAACATCGTCGAAGCTTCGTAATTTTTTTTATATATGAGGGCATAACAGCATAAGTGCACTCCGAATATAAATATAAGTGCATAAAGAATCTTATATGAAATCTACACATTAAATGGTCTTTTTTGTCAGATATAGAAATGAATTTACAATTTATAACTAATTTTTTCAATTATTTTTAAGTTTACCTAAAATAAAAATATGATTCATATGTACATTAAATATACAAAATGAAAATTGTTTTTTTCTAATATTAATGCCACTATATATTTATGTTTGTGATAACACGTTATTGGTTAAAGGGAATTATAGGATACCCTTAGATACGAGATCGCAGAAGTAGTGATGCATAATGAAGTAGAGTAGTGAAGGGTTACCATAACCTAAATCGTAACATTTTTTCGTTATCATACTCAAAAGTCGCCAATCGCCAAGAGACACCTGATATATCACTTGAAGCCACGTTATAATATACAAAGTGATACAATGATATAAGCATTGATGCTATTATATATGTAATTATATAATAACAATTATGTTTTTATTTTATATGTATACAATTGCATCAATATATTTTGTAAATATACATTAAAATGTACAATTATAGTTTTTACCAAATTAATGTAATATCTTTAGTAAAATACAAAAATACCAAGCAGGTTTAATTACATTGTTTATCGACAATCATATCTTACTTTTTTAAGAAAACACGTTATCAATTTGCACAATTTTATACAATCAATTTTTAGACATTTGTATTTATTGGTATTGCGCTATTGTATTGATTTTAGTTCATAATTTACTAGATCGTTTGTTATCCGAAAAAATCAACACAAATAAAGCATCAGTAATGATGCAGACGATTACTTTTACAGAGATCACATTTGTAATTGGAAAGTGAGAATTCAGATTAAACTCGTACGACTAGTAAAAATATAAAAATCTTTGGTGCGAGTTGTGAAATTGCTGCAATTATGCTAGGTCTACACCAGAATAATTTATCATAATATTGTTCTCCTACTATTCTTGCTAAGCTGCATTTATGAATTTAAATAATATTGTGAGTTTAGAGTAATTACATTTATTTCTTTGAAGCAAGGAACACTTGATATAATAATTGAAACAGAAATGTATAGCGAAACTTTTACATGTTGATTTTCAATAATATTTAATCTAAAATACAGTGAAAACTATAGTTTATCATTCAGTTTACAAACCAGTATAAAATAATTTAAAATTTTTCTTCATATCAGTGAAGAGGAACAATTAAAAATATCTTTAGTCATAACAAAAATTCTGGAATTATATTATATCAGTTATTTGAAAACCGGGTTTTTTTTCGTTAAATTTATCAGATATAATTCTGTCTTGAACAAAATATTTTTTTTTACTTGAAACAACTGCAAAGTTAAAAGTTAATATTTTTCATTGATTTTCATTTTTTTAAAATAAAAAAAAAGTTATTCTACTCTTCTATTGAATCATTTTTAATTTTATATTTTTGAAAGACTAAAAATTTAACAAACAGTTTTTATCAGAAAAATTTCTGCTGTATGTGGTACTTATTACTTTAGATTCACTCCTAACTCAAAAAATTCAATTTGAAACAATAAAAAAGCATTACAAAGTTTTGTTAGTAAATGCTAATAACTTAATCACAAAGAAACAGATTTAAATATGTAAGGTTTTGACTGACACTTATTAAATTGTTGACACTTAACGAGTAATACATTAATTTTTTAATTAATAATACATTGATTTGTTATTTTAAATTGCTTTAGACTGTGTGCTTCCTAAATAATCGAGAGGTTTTATGCCTTTATTTATGAAGGATATTTTTGTTTTTTAGGAATGGTACAAGTAGGTTTTAAAAAACACATTGTTAAAAATATAGATTAGAATTTTAGCCTATTTGAGACAGAGATAAATAAAGAGGTAGAGGTAAGAAAATATTTGTAAAATTAGTTCTTTTTAAAGTACTTTAAATAAGAATTTCAATACTTAATTAGGTGTAAATAATTGTTGTCGTAATATTTTGTTGCTGATATTTGTCTTCTTAAAATTCAATGGATTAATAACTGCATGATAAACCTTTTGTTTAATTTGTTTTCGAATTTTATTTTAAAAAATAAGTCTATAGAATATACTGTTTCGAATAAAATTGGAATGCAGTATAAAATTTTAAATAAAATTGAAGGACAAATAAATTTTTAAGTAAAATTGTGAACTAGAATATAAATTTTAAATAAAATTCTTGTAGTATATAATGGTTTAAATGAAATTAGAAATTATTTTTTAAGTTAAAATTAGATTAATATTAAATTAAGTTAGCTTAAAAAATTATTAATTACATTTTAGTTTAAAATATTTATAACCAAATTCTCGGTTAAAATATTGTTATTCTAAGAACTATCAAAAAATTATATAATTAAAAACTACACATATCCGGTAAAAAAATATAATGCTTTCGAATAAAAACATTTCAGAAAAATCTATTTCTAGCACCAACTCTTGAAATAAATCATAATATTTGTGATTCATTTAAACGGGGACAGTTAACTATTTGTCTTATTTTAAGTATTAGTTCATTATTAATTTGTATATGCAAACTAATATATATTACGTAAAATCCAATTTTTTAATACAACTCTAAATTTCACCAAGATGTAAAATTTTGAGATAATATGAGTAAAAATTAAAATAAAAAATATATTAACTGAAGAAAATCAATTCTGAGGTCAAACATTTTCCATGTTTTCATTTCATTTTTTTTTTCCTATTTTCACACACATTCACACTCGAAAGTCCAAATATCGAAACAAAACCCTTCAAAAGGTAAGCCTTAAAAATGCTTTTATCACCTGCTGTTGAAGAAGGAAATCAACAGCAATTCTACTATCCTCACATGAATTTGTGGGAATACTTTTATTATAGAAAACTGCGGAAACAAAATCATTTTCTAAAGCTTTACAGGTAAGAATATCTCCTATAACGCCTTTATGGTTTTTCCTAATGGCGCCGCTTTCCTCGTTGAAAATCTCATTTTGTTTTATTATTTATTTCTACAAACATAACGTGAAATTTGAGCTTCATTTTGCCTCTCTATCATTCATAGAAAAATAAAACTTGATAGCAGCGGAAAAGGAAATTTAATTCTTGCTTTTTCTTTCGTCGTAATTCTCTTCAAATAAATATTTCAATGGTAATTTCATTGTTATACAGTTAAACTTTATTGATACACATTTTCAAATATTTTTAGGGATTTTATTATTGTATTGTATGAAATTAAAATCTCTCCCAATGAATGAAAAAAATGATCTATGTAAAATAGATTATAATTACTGAAAAGCTAGAGTGAAAACTATAAACAATAATTCGATATAAAAACCAACGTTTTTAAAAATAACGTTTTTATATGGTAGCAAAGTTTATTAAAGAAAATTATTGAAATATTAGTTAAAACTGTTAGTTATTTTTAACTTTAAAATTTACTTAAAAAGATACATTTGTCAGCATATTAAGAAATTCATAATACTTATAAAATCAAAACATGCATTTGAAAGTTTGTAAGTCATTCTATTAAAAAAAAATGGGAACCAGAATTCAGGAAAGGTTTATCCTTGGCGGCAAGAATTATTTGGCAGTATTTTGCCAAATGTGGCTACTCTGTTCCGTTTCACGGATTTAACGCTCAGCAAAAAAAAAAAAAAAAAACAATCGCCAAGTTTGGTGCCAATTTTTGAAATCGCGCCAAGTGTTTGGGCTAAACTGCATTATTAAAGAAAATATTAGTTAAAACTTGTCGCAAATGTCTAAATATTGCATTGTTAGGCGAGTACGAACGATTCCCAAAATTTCAAAGCTCTAGCTTGATGAGAAGTTGGTTAAATAAACGATCGAAAATTTGATGACACACACACACACTCACACACACACACACCAAGTGAAATTCAGAAAAACGTTTTAAAAAAATACTGGCATTATTGATAAAATCATATTCAGGAAATATATACGCAAGGTCAGTGAATCTAACTCCCATCTCCAAGTCTACAAAGGACTCGGAACCGTAATGTTATGTGAGTATGTGTGTATATAAACGTAACTCTAAAAAGCAATATGGAGGCATTGTCGACGGATCTCGTTATTTTGAAACACAGTCAAGTGTGATGAGCGCGATATCTGATGTACCACCTTCTCTCCAAACTGCCATACAACGCCCTCCGGGAGACTTTTAGTCTCAAAGATTTTACGAGCATCAGACTGCTTTTTCAGCAAGTCTTTGAAAGCATAAGGGTTTGAACCCACAATTCGACGAAACGAACTCCGATTGCGAGGTCCACTTGGGTGAAGAAAAATATATAATTGACTGTAAAAATGATATATAATTCCTGATTTTACAGCTATATATATGCATATATGTTGTATTCGCTCAGGCGACACCAGCGCCACTCTCTGTACCTCGGATGTAAGCGGGAGAAGGAGCGCACTTCCCTTTGTCCCCAGCAGCGCGCGCCTAATCATTAAATCTCTTTAAACATAAACGTCTCTTTTTATTCGACACACGACATATATATATATATAACACATCGATCAATAACTCCCGAGTCTAACAATGAAAACAACATTTTTTTTGCAAAATTTTTTTTTATTCATCAACATAACACCTTTTGTTAATCACCTTTCAGGGTGATACAATCGTTCCAACGCTTTTCCAAATCTTTTTTTTTTATTTTTTTTCCTATTTTTTTTTTCTTTTTTTTTTCGCAAGAAATCTTTTTTGTTGCGAGTAAATAGCGATAAACAGCTTTCTGAATCATCGACTCGTTTCTGTTTTTGTTCCATCGAAAGCAATCGCGGCACCCACTTGGAAAAAACCTTTTTCACTTCACTTCAAAAAAACCTTTTTCCTGGTCCGATCGACTTAAAATTTTGACACGTTTCAAGCAAAGGTTAGTACTCTAGAAAGACCTTGTTACTGGTTTACTACGAGCGCCATTTCTGGGTTAGTCTCGGGAGTTATTGATCGATGTGTTATATATATATATATATAATGTTTCTTATCCTAAGTCTATCCTGAACTTCTTGGCATTAAAATTGCCTAAGAGTAACCAAGCGTCCTAACACCTTCCGTACTAACGATACATTAATTTCTTATACGAATACAATGAACTTCAAAACAATTATTTTATGGTAATGATAAAAAGGCCTTCTAACATAATGTTGAAAACCTTTCTGAAACTGCATTTATAGCAAATTCTAGAAATTCCTTCCTCTTTTTATGAGGCAAAGACTGAATCATCTGTGCCTAAGATGATAAACACATTTTCAAGAAGCTAGGATTGACTCTTTGTATCCTTAATTAATGTCAATTTTCGGATCTTGTACTTTTTGTGGATTAATTTTATAAACTGTGTTCTATATATATACCTCACACAACAAGTTAGATAATGCTCAGATCATGACAATGAATATATTTTATCGTAAAAGATGGTGAAATATGATATTCGAGGAATTAAAGTGCCGGTTTCTGAGTTTTCAAAAAAATTCTCCTGAATCCAACTGTTCTAATTAATCCAAAGCTTGTTTCATTGACAAAATGTTATTATCCTTTTTGTACTAAAAGTAGAAATAAGTTCATTGAAAGAAAACAGATTTGATATAATTAGCATATCTTGATCCAAAGACATTTTTTCAAACTAACTTCGAATCAGCTAAAGACCGGAAGATACACATGTATTGTTTTGCTGATGTAGCTGGATAGTAAAAGGAAAGGAAGAATTTTTGAAATGTGATTTAATCAGAGACAAATCAAGGTGCTATCTTCCAAAGATGGGAACAAGCTGTTTATACTTCAATTTCGAATGTCTTTTGTAAAATTCCTCTTTGGATCAATAATGTTTCAATGAACAGACAAATGTTAGTAACTAATGATCCCATAAATATATCTTAAATGTTAGATAACTAAGTTTATAAGCCCTATAACAAACATAAATATGTAGTGTAGGTTGGTTTTTAATAACAGGGTTTTTAGTGACAACAGGGCTTGAACCCATAGCTTGAAAAAAGCAACACCGGTCCACTACAGGTAAGCAGACCAACTAATGAGGAGAGTATTTTTCTTCAAATAACATCTATCGAGCTTTATTTGAAATAGAGATAATCTAAAATTATTAATGTTATTATTACATGTATTTCTATGCGTGTTAGTGTTATGAATTTTCTAGATCAATTTAGGATGAAATGACATTTTTGTATTTTGTAAGACAAATACAATTCTACAAATCACATGTTATAAGTTAAGTACATTTACGTATTTGAGAGGAATACATAAAACATAATACATCTCAATTAAAGCAATTGGGAGCACTTTGAAATGGGTTGAATAGACCCGTTCAAGGAGCGATGTTTTATGTAAAATAGTCTTTAATTTAATTCATTTCATTTCAGAAGGAAAAAAATAAAATATTTTGTATTCAAGGAAAAATTATTTAATTGGTAGTGAGTTTATTATTACGATGAAGAATCCCAAAATACAAACTAAGTATCAAATAAATTTGCCTTACTTAAAGTCTTCCGAATTTAGAACAATTTTTATTACATGATAACATAAATTGGAAAAAAAATATTTTTTTCGTAGAATAATATTTATTATAGTATTACTATTACACGACAGAGATCAATACATTTTTCTATAAACTTCAATTCTGATTTGACCTTTTTGTACTTTTACTTCGAATTTGAAAAAAAATTACTGAATTATATCCCAGATGATTGACTTATTTTTGTCTTTTTGAAGTTTTTGAAGTTCTGAAGTTTTGTTAACGAACTCTCTAACGGAAGAATTTGTTCATTTGATCTTCGGAACAAAATACACATCTTATTAGGTTACAGATTATTTTTTTTAAAACAAAAATAGAATAAAAAGTTTGGCTTTCTTTGAAGTTTCATGATCGTCTTTTAAGCAAACGATATTCAAATGAGAGAAAATGTAAAGACATTTGAAGAACGAGATTTGAAAAAAAAGAAGGAATTCTTTGACACTTCTAAGACATAAAAAAATTGCAATTGACGTTTTCTCTCTTGAGAGTTTAACAAAAAGTGTGTAGTTAGAACCGGATTCAGAATAAAATTTATTTCATTTTTTCTTCCAAAAACAGATAATAATACTCTCATTAAAAGTTCTTTCATTTCTTCGCGTGCATTCATACAGTCGGAAAACTTAGTCAAGATATTTAACAGGTACTAATTATATCTTAACCGATCATAGGTGTATTGGCAGCAAAAATGGAAAATAAAAGCTCAATTTTTTTTTTTAAATTAAAAAAGTAAAGATCAAATAATATGTTTCACATTTTTTTAGCTATTAATATTCAATTTTACCATTTAATATTAATATGTATTTAAATTGTTTTGCTCAATCGTTGGAGTAAAATATACTTTTCTAAATAAAATATTTAGATAAACTTAAGAAACTTATGTCATTAAATTTTTGAAGTTGATTCACTATTAAAAAATTTACACTATTATCTTTGAACAAATTCAAAATTACTTTGTAGCATCTGTCCCTAATTATTAAACTCAACAACCTTCTTAAAGTGTAATTACAAAGTCAATAAGTTAACTAGTTCAATTGAAGAGACGTCAAAAATAAAGATAACATAGTTTATTTAACTATCTGAGTAGAGTATGCAATCTCTCTCTCTCTCTCTTGAATCCCTCTTAATTCACTCTAACCTTGGCTTACATATAAACAATAATGTTTTCGCTTACCAACACTCTATCACCGATTGAAACACTTTCTGATTATTACAGATTTAACTCCTATTATTCTAATCAAGAGTCCTTTCGAAGCAATTTTGCTGCTAACGATTACTTATTAATTACAATAATTCACTCCAATTTACAAACATCTATCAGTCTGACTTTATTATGTTTCTCTTATCTTCCCTTTTAATTTTGCTTTGCCTATTTACTACTATACCTAATTCAATTCATTATAATTCTTACCGTGGTCTAATTTACCTATTCATGTTGCATTTGGTTGGCAAAGAGTTGAAACTTTAAGGTATTCAACTTGCACAAAATCCCTTGGATTAGTAAACTAAAACCCTGTAAAACCCAACTTCACATTTTTTATTGGATAGATAATTTAAATTTGATAAGATAATAAGCGTAAATTATATAAAATAAAACTGAAACTCAAGACAATAAGGTTATCTACCACCTTCCGGTGGACGTTTAAGAGATCTAAGGAATTTTTTTTAACTCAAATCTAATTTGTGAGGCTTTAAGGCCCGAAATTTGGCTTTCCACGGACAATACTTACAAGAACACACTGAAAAAATTAATAAACATTAAAAGTAAACCAAAGTGTTTTTCACCAAATATATCTAAATATCTTTCAGGCAATATCACTCGATATTAAATGTGAATATTGGTACATTATATAATAGTTTCTAATATGTATTTTACTAGTATATGGTAGCTCTCTCTCTCTCTCTCTCTCTCTCTTTCTCTCTCTCTCTCTCTCTCTCTCTTTCTTTAAATTGTTTTCCAACTTCTCACCATTCCCTAAAGTGGGAAGTCTATTAACAAATTCTCACCTTGCGATGAGACAAGCATTCAGAGTGCACACCTTAATTATTAATAGGATATCTTCTAATAACATTGTATGTCTGGGTCAAAACTTCAAAAGCTTTTATTCACATTTTAAAGTGCTCAATTGAGATGAAATTTTATATACATGATTGTTTTGGACGAAAATACGAATTAAATTAATAAAAATTAATTGATTAAAACTAATTATGTAAAGAAATAAATTTTAAAGCGTGTGTAAAAATAAAAAGCGTGTGTAAAATTTTAGAGCATAGTAAAAATCCTTTAGGTTTAAGATATTTGGTTTGAAATCTTAAAACAACACATAACAAACAAACAAGAAAGCGTACTTAGCACAGAATTTAAATTTCTAGTCAAAGTAAGTAAACTGCAATAATATTAAGAATTTAAGAGGAAAATGTAGCTGAAAAAAAGTCGAAATAATAATAAAAAAAAAATATTTCTAAGATTTTAAGAAAATGTTTCTTGAAATTTTGAATAAATAAATCAATGTACTAAGTTTTAACTCCAAATTCTTCTTTTAATTTTTAATAAAGAGCTCAAGATCACCCTTGATCCTTCGCCAGATTTCTGAAAAAAAGAATATGAGATAAGGAAACTGTCAACAGAAATTGGTATTTGTTTTGAAATGACTGTTGTTGAAATCATTAGAGAAAAAAATTCAAGAAAGAGAATATTTTAGTAGAATGTCATATAAGCTATTTTAAGAAAATAATGCATTCAAATTATTTCTTATGAAAACAGTATTCTTCCTTAGTAATAATAACACTTTTGACAAGCACATTTCAAGGATATTTGAAAGAAAATAATGGAAAAAATGTGCGAAAATATTTTTCTTCAAGGACACACACACATATATACATACATAATTTGATATTTAAATTTAATTGAATGTTTTTTTAAATCGTAGATATACCAAGAAATTGTTTCAATGATTGAAATTGTAACAGTACGTGAAAAGTCTCAAACAAATCAATAAGAAATAAGAGCAATGTCCTTTCAAATATCCCTTCCAGTTACCGTTCATTTAGACTTCAATGACCTGCTTGATTTAAACATACTGCATCGCCAGGTCAGGTGAAAGAGTTAAATGCATTTCCTCTCAACATTCACCATCTGAATGGAGCCTACGTCACCTAGTTCATATCTGCCAATTACGCAATCCAGAGATCTAGTTCTTTTGGAGTTATCCTACCAGCTATAATTATTCTTATAATATTTGTAACAAAATATCCTGTATGCAATGTAGTATAACATATATAAAAAAATAGCAGAATTCCGTGTTAAAATCTTGGCAGTGAACATATTTTTTTTAAATTTTAATTTATATAAATATGTTGATAATACATCTTATGTTTTTAAGGGTATATAATGAGCAATTCTTCATGCGTTCAAGACAATTTTATTTCTTGCGCCTCGAAAAAACCAGTCTTATTTCAATGCAAGCCAGGGAAGCAAACAGGTCCGCCAAGCATGCATGCTTCCATTAAAATCAGAAACTTCCTTTATCTCACAAATGCACATAATAAGTTTCTTTTTGAAGTTATATACACTCTATAACAAAAAAAAGAAACGAGCACCAAGAAGGAGTTGTACGATGGAAACAAAAATTGGCGGATGGGAAAATTATGTACAGAATAGAAAATGATAAAAATGTCACAAAAATTGAATAATTTACTTCAGAGTTCCATAGTTCCAGGTTAATGAGCTCAATAAAGTGTTGATCCATCTCTTGTCTGGATGCAAGCTGCTACACGACTTGGCATAGTGTGATAAAGCTCCCTGATGGTCTACTGCGGTATTTCTTGACACATTTGCTTCTAATCGTCGGGCTAGGAAATCAACATTCTCTGGTAGATTCAGTCGCCTTCCCATCATATTCCAGACATGCTCGATTAGAGAGAGATCTAGCTGGCCAAGAAAGTGTTTGACAAACTGTAAGACAGTTCATAGCAACGCGTGCTGATATGTGGTGTGGCATTACCTTCCTGAAAAATAAGGCTAGTGTATTAAAAAAGAACAGTAGCAAAACAGGTCAAAGACTATCGTCGATGTAACGCTGTGCCGTAAGTGTGCCTCTCATGACGACCAAAGGAATCCGGCTATCAAGGGAAAGGGCACCTCAGATCATAACTCCTGTTTGAGGGCCTGTGTGGCGTGCATTAGTGAAAGCAAGATCAGCACGCTGTCCTGTGAGTCTCCAGACACATCTTCGATTACCATCAGGACACAGTTAGAAGCGGGATTCGTCGCTAAATACTATGCGTCCCCAGTTAGCATCATTGCAACCTGATAGAGCTAAGAACCATACTAATCTGGGTCGACAGTGTGCATTCATGAGTAGCTCATGACATAGCGTGGATTCTTCGTTTTGCCCAACCTGCTTCTTTCAATCCATTAATTAGATCTATTTGAATCTGTGACACTTACTCGTAATGAGCTCTAATCATTCGGCTAATCAATTTTTAGTTGTTGAAAGGTATCCTAAATTATATTGCAACAGAAAATTTGACAATCTGATTCAGAATCGCTTCTTAAAGACACTTTTTGAGTGGGCAGTTCAAATGCTCTGTAGCTCCCGCTATTCATTAATTGGACACCATATTTTAATCAGTTACGTCGTGTTGGTTCTAAATGTCTTTGCATACGAAATTTCATTACAATCGGGCAACTATTTTTTATGCGTTGTTTAATACACACACACACACACACACACACACACACACACACACACACACACATATATATATATATATATTAAACAACGCCTAAAAAATAGTTGCCCGATTGTATTGAAATTTCGTATGTAAAGACATTTAGAACCAACATGATGTAACTGATTAAAATATAGTGTCCAATTAATGAATAGCGGGAGCTACAGAGCATTTGAATATATATATATATATATATATATGAATCAATAATTAAGTAAAAAAAAAATATTTCTTATTCAATACTGAAAATCTTTGTGAGTTATAAATACTTTCTTCTTCTAATTTTTAAACAAAACAAACACTCAAAAATTAAATGAAAACATCATTTGGTTGAATTATAAAATTTAAATTACAACATTTTTTGACAGTATGTAATAATAGTTTTATATATTTTATAACACCCATTATTTATGCTTTTTTAACATATGCTTTCATTAGATTATATTAGCTTTCATGGTTGAGGTTTACATTTAATTCTATCTTAAATACTTTAATATTACTGATTATTAATTAGAGTAAGATGTTTTTCAAATTGTCCATGTATGTCTTATTTTTAAAAATAATTATTTAGGAGTGGTATACTTGAACAACAAATAATATCATATATGAAAATATTCGTGAAATTTCTAGGTTCTAATTTTATAAAACATTTGACTTCTCTAATATTCATAGTACTTTCAAGATGTGAAACATGTGTGAATTGAACAACATTACATAAAACAAGTGTAATAAAAAAGAACATTATCTTTCGAAATAAAATTTAAACATTCATATTTTTCATTCGTCGATGAATCTCGAAATAAATTCTTAATTCGGCTTTCAAAACTACAATACTTACAAAAAAAAAGTTTAAATTAAAGAAACTAAAAGGTTCTCATAAAGTCCTTTAACTTCATACATTGGATTAAATTGCATAAATTATTCATATAAAAAATATTATTTTGACATAGCTCCCCTAATAATCATAGGAATATAATTCTGTGTTGTACTATTTATTTATATATTTAGATTCTAACAAGGACTAAAAAAGATTTTTAATGTAAACATTATTTGACTACATTAAATAAAACATATCTAATTATTCATTAAGAATGTAAATTTTTTTTTCTTTAAAAGTTGAAATGGCCTATTCAGATTTAAGAATTTAGTACAAATATATTAGAGCTAACTCAAAGCAAACAAAATATTTTTTTTAGTTCTCTCTTCTGATCAACATTTACAAACATGATAATGAGGAAATGTAAATCTCTTGAACGCATCTCAAAGAATAAAGAAGAAATTATTTTTATTTGATTCAAAATAGGCGAAATAAATTTGCTCAAATGTTGATCAAAAATAATAAATGTGTAAACAATAATAAAAAATTAGGAAGGAAGGAATTTATTTTTATGATGAAAAACTGAATGTAAGAATTTTATGTCCTAAATGGCACAGCGGAATGGATTTTTTTTAATATAACGGCGAAACTGAAGTATAAAATATTTCGACATAAGTAGCAAAATGTAATAAAGAAATTTTTATAATTTGAAATGGAAGTATGAGATATACGGTCATAAGTGGCAAAGCGGAACTAAAGAATTTTATGCCATGAGTGGCAAACCGGAGTAAGCAAATTTATTGCTGTGAAAGCGAAACGGAAATGCAAAATTTATCGACTTGAGTGGTGTAAAACGAATGAAAGTATTTAATGCAGCTTGATGTAAAAAAAAATTAATTTTTATTTCTCACATTATCGTCTGTAGAATTTTTCAAAACAATTATATTTTTCATCTGAAGTAAAACAAAAACATTTAGCTTCGCCTATTTTTTTAAATTTTTCATAGGATATTTTAATAATAAAGTATAATTTTCTTTCTTTCTATAAAACAAAAAATAAAGTTAATTTTTCTGTACATTGTAGGTTTTATTCTGTTAAATCAATTTTTGAACTTTGTTTTTCAGTAGGGATTGTACAGTATTTTTACAAATTAAATAAGAGTCAGTAATGATGTATGTATGTATAAATAAAAGCAAATCTATATTTCTTGTGAATTGATATTTCTTAAATTGCTGTTAGATTTCATCAGGTTCGAAAAATAATGACAACATATGTAAGGAAGTAGTTATAAATTAAATAGAGGAGTAATTTCTAACAAAGAAAAGAATTTTTCTCCCCAGAAATAAAATAAGCGTTCTGTAAAAAGATCGGGAGTTTATACGTCAAACCACATTTTTTTTGCTATTTTACAAACTTTGACGATTTTTGTACTTATGTTTAGATGACTTAATATATAGCTTATAGTACAGTTATATCTCTACTCAATTTAACAAAAATATCTTCTAATTTCAGGAGTGTCATTTTTTCCCCAAAGAACAACAAAACAAACGATTAATTGAATTTGTTTCCTCAGTACAACCCATCGCATAGAATGTCAAAACTAAATTTATTTTACATTCTCTTTCCTTATGACGCAGTATATTGAATAAAGTAAAGCATGTTATCTCGTTATATAATTGGGAAATTCATAAGAAACGTCATAGAACACGTGGTTCAGGATTAGGGATTCTAAGGAAAGCCAACAAAAGACAGGAAGTATAGAAGGAATATTTTGACAAATTTACGATCGTGGGAAAAATGATTAATCAAATTTCATAAGCAGGTGAACTAATAAATAAAAGGGTAATTTGGAATGAAATGAGGAAAGTTATATATATATATATATATTAAGTTATATATATATATATATATGGAGATTATATAAATATATATATATATATATTAAGTTATACATTTATATTCTTCTAATATCAGTTCGAATACAATTTTTTATTTACTCTTGGTACATATTCAATATGAAAACATTACTTTTTCGTCAACAAACGATTTTTCTTTGATCTATATTAATAAGATGCAGAGTTTTTTGTTGTTGTTATTCTCGGGATTGTGAATGATAACAAAACATATGATCGTGAAATTTGGTACAACGAATCTATGAATACTGATAATTAAGGAATGGAATTTTTGTTCCTTTAGAAGAAACGTTCTCATCTGCTCTTGTTCTTTTTAAAAAAAATTGTTCTATAAACAGTCCTTACTCCTTTTTTCCTTAGATCCTCAAGCAAATACTCTAACATATTGCAATACATTTATAACGCTATGTAATTAATATATATTGGTTTTAAAAGAATTTCTAAAAATTAAACAGTTTTAATTTCAGAAAAAAAAGAGTAACTGTTGGTAAAAAAAGAATTTGAATTTTTTTTCCTATCGTAGTATGTTTTTAATTTTAAAAAATATTTTAAAAATTTTTGATAATTTACAGAAGTAAAATAATTAACAATACCGCTTCTAATGGTTTTATATGCTATGTATAAGATATTACACACTTGCTAAGATACACAAACTAATATATATATGCACTTTTTAATTTAGCTCACTGTGTCTGCAGAAATTAAATATTAAGTTCACGACTTGTGTAATTATTTTCTATGTTTATAATAGAATGAACAATTTAATAAAGGTACTCATGTTAAGTATATTAAACATTTAAATTTTTTTCCCACTCTTATTGGCTTTTCTAATGCACAATTATAAGAATCAAAAGGAAACATATTTTGGTAAAAACATTTTTAAATCATTACTAGATTTAATAAAATTGATCAATATATTTGTAACTGATTATGTATCCATAATTATGGACCTGCTTTTGAAAAGCCTTTTCGAATTAGTCTTACATTAGAAGCCTTAAAGTAGCTTTTCCATATTCTTTGGAAGAATTATAAATGCATAACCAAACATTTTCTGTATATAATGCACATTATTTAATTATTTTTATTCTAATTCATACCTAATAAAAATGCGAGAATTTTAAAATTGACCTTAATTTTAAAAATAGCAACACAAATTAGATTGAAAAAAGTTAACACAATTAAATGTGGGGAAATATTTAAAAAAATGAATTTTCTTGTAAATGAAAAAAAAATAAATAAATAAATGGAAAACAATTCAGTTTTTATTCGGTTAGAGTGAGATATTGATTATGAAATGGATAAAAGAATCACGGATTTACCGGTCAGAGGACCCTTCCATTTGGAAACGTTTAACCTTATCTTTACCATTCCTTAATCTGCATTGATAAGTCAAATACTAGACATACCGAAACAGATCCTCTAGTTCCAAAACCTGCTTTTCCAGGTCTTTTATCTAACTGCGGAAAGAGCTCCTTCAGAGGAGTTTTTTCTCCTTCCTTCTAGTTCCCCTGGAGCTATTCGATCTTGCTCATTCATTCTTATTCCTTTCTGCTGCGGTGAGAGATATTGAAGGCACATCTGTGCACACGTCGGTGTTAATGGCTCTATTTGGAAACTGTATGTGAAGGGCATTGATGTGCTCCAATTCGTCGACTGGGGAATTTGACACCTGGTGGATGGTTGGTTTTGGCCTGCTTTCTTCTTGTACGAGGGAGGGTCTAGGAATGGGAAAAAAAATGACTGCAGAATTTTCGAGCTTCTAAGACGTATACAGCTTCAGTAACACTTCGTGTTATAGACTTTTTCAAGGCTTGGGGAGACATTAAGAAAAAAAAAAAACGATTCCGAATAATTAGGAACAGTGAAGAACAGGTTATTCGAGTAGCGGCTGACTCAGATTATCTTACTCTTTTAATTGAAATCTTTCAAAAAAACCCAGGTTTTTCTATCGATCCATTTCCCTATTCCTGAGTTATGCATGCAACACTTGAACGACATTTAATTTTACACCATTTTATTGATTTCGCTAATTCCCCCTCCTCTTTATGGTTTTCAGTGTTCCTGATAAATATCTCTAGGAATCATTTAAAAATAAAGTTGCAAAACCATTCAATACCAGTTTTAAAGTCGTGTTTTACTAATTTTCGCTACGCGGAAAAGGTTTTTGCGTTTCTATTTGCAATTATTCAGTGTATCCCGTGATGCAAGTACTATTTCCCTTAATTATTACACTTGCAAAAAAAGTGATTTTTGCACATTGAAAATAGACTAAAACTGCCAATAGAGTGCATTTTACATTTATTTAGAAACGCCGGTACAAAACCTGTGAGAAAATATGGGCGTTTTTTCCCTCCAATTGTTATATAGGAGTCTGCATACATCATTGTTTTCAAATTTTTCAAAATGAAGCTGAATTTTTAAATGAAATAAAAAAAAAATTATAAAAAGTTTTAAAAATATATACAAGTTTTTTCCTTACATCTTTTCCCAAACAGCGTCATTTCCTGTTCATATTTGAGAAAAGAACCCTCTTAAAACGAAAACACCATTCTTGCGTCGTAATCAAAAATAGTGTTAAATTAATAATTTTAAAATTTGTAAGACTTTTCACTACAGATTTGAATATAATTAATTGATTTGAATCCAAATTTGTGACTTTGGGCTATTCGCGGTTTCTCTTAACTAATCTTGGGTTTTTTAATTAAGAATGATTGCTTTATCTAAACAACCTTTGACCAATCAAAAATGAAACGTAGATGTGCAAATCTCAATCAGGTAGAAATGAAGTGAAGCAAGGGAGATAGGAAATATATAAACTCAGCTTGAGAGTCACGATAGAGATCGAGTGGTCCTAGAGTTTGGCAATTGTTTCAGAGTCGAAGTTGAAGCCGAGAATTATTTCAAGTTATCGGCTGTTTCATGAAGGTTAGAAGTCAAGAAAGCCTTAGTTTAACATTAATGGTAAGAGTCAGTTAGTTTATTATTGTTATATCGAGTTAATATATTTAAGAAATTATCTGGGGAAAGCCTGTTATATTTGTCGCTATATTAGCAATTAGTCAATAAATACAGTGTGTACCTATCTAACGTCTCTTTGATTGACTTATTGACTTTTAAAGTTAATACATTGAATTTAATTATGGCACAAGAGGAGACTAGGAATAGTCTGATATCACAAATTTTCTTATAAAAAATATGCTTTGTTTTGGACACAATATGTCAAAAAAACTATTAAGTAATTAATAATCTATAGCTACAATTATATTTTTAAATCTTATAAAACATATAGATGGATTTTTGTATAATATCCATAGTTTATTTGCATTTCCAAAAATTAACAAATTAATTTTTAGCAAAACAATTCTATACACTGAAAATAATTCTATTTCCAAAATTTGAAATAAGTAAATTTTTTTAAAATATTAATTTTAAAATAAATTTTGTACCGATTTTTACTCATATTTTCTCTGAAAATTTAGAAAAAAGTTATTAGAAAAAAAAATTACAATCAATACACAGAAAATAGCCTAATTTTATACTGTGGAAAACATCAACACTATAGATGCGTGGATTTTTTTAAAAAAATGTATTAGAATCCTAAATAAGTCATCATTTGAATTAATTGCGATAATCTAGATGTTTATATTTACATTAAAGTAGATATTTTTCTCTGGTAATAATATGTTCTTTTATTGCTTTAAAACTCAATTTTCTAGTATATTATGGATTAGATATTCTTAAAAATTATATTTACGGAATCAGCGAAGTGCCCTATAATTCTTAACAAACATAAAAAAAAATACAACACTTGAAGCCTTTTAGTCTCAGTGCTAACTTAAAAATTTTTCTGCGGATTATTTAATAACGTATTTTTATTTTACAAAATTGAATTTTTTTAACTTAATTTATTATTTAATTTTAAAATACCATTGATTTTTTTTATTTCAATGTTATTGTTTCTACAGATTTAAACCAAGCATTTAAAACATTTGCAACGCTTATTCCCTTAAAACAGAAGAATGGAACAAATTTGCATTTTATGAGGAAAAAAATACAGAAATAAAATAGACACTGATACGCACTGAAATATCGAGCCTGACCTGATCAAGAGTGTAATGTCACATTTTTCTTTCGAGTCTCCAAAACTAGAATTTTTTATGCATATATTCACCATGAAATGACATTAAAGTAGAGGTAATGCTCTCAGCTAAAGTTTAAATTATGTTTAGAATATCTTGTAAGGCACAGCTGGAGTATATGTGGGTTAAGATGAAGAGTTGGTAAGAAAAAATGACACAACACATACTTAGTAGCTTTAAGCGGAATATAATGCAGCATGAAAAGAAGAAAACGTAAGAGCTTGTAAAAGATAAAGAAAAAAAGGGCAGTTCATCTTTTTCGTTCCAAGTTATTCGAAACTTCTTAAAAAATGACATCATCCACCAGTGAATCGATAAAGAAAATATATTCTATTCTGCGATAAATGACGTGAATTTTCTGCTCTGTTCAATTTTTGACGTCGACAATACGTATTTTATACAGAAAAAGAAGATTGGTTTGAAAGAAAAGGTTTCATCTTTCCCGACTGCGAATTGGTCTTTGGTCTTTTTTCTTATTCTAACGCGATTTTTCTCTGTTGCAATGCGTACGAATTTGATTATTTCCGTTTTATAGCCAAAAATGGATGATATTTTGTCATTTTAGTATGTAAAATTAAACAGGCTGAATACAAAATAATCATTGGGCTTTAATTAATTATAGTTCTGAAATTATTATAAATTTGACTTTGAATAATAGTCATATAAAAAAAGGAATTTTTTAAATTTTACTTTCAAATACACTCATAGAAAAATAATTATCGCACCAAGAAGAAGGCGTCAAAATGAAACGAAATTTTACATACGTAATGACTACTTTAATATAAATAAATGATTAGAAAATCAAAGAAAAATAATCATTTATTACAGAGAAAAAGGCAAAAGAACGGAGGACTTAATACCATGTTGAACCCCTTGTATCGCGAATACACGATGCGATGCAATCGGGCATTGTGGCATATAAGTTCTGTACGATGACTTGAGACATTTCGTTCCATATTTGATGTAACCTTGCCTCTAGTTCGTTCAAACTCGTGGGATGCCCAACTCGCCGTCCCAAATGATCACAGATAGGCTCGATTGGAAATAAATCTGGGAATCGGGTAGGCCAAGGAAGGGTATTAACAATGCGTAGACAGTCTTGTGACACCCTTGCCGTGGGAGGCTGAGCATTGTCTTGTTGAAAAATGGCTCCTTTGAGCCGTTGCATCAGTGGCAACACACGTGGTTGCAAGATATGATGGACATACAGCTGGGCTGTCATGGTGCCACGGATCAATACTAAAAGTGACCGTGTATTGCATTCAATTACAACTCATACCATCACACCAGCTGTAGGAGTGGTGTGTCGCTGTAAAGAAAAAGGATGGATTGACATTCACCACGGGGTCTCCACACACGAACACGATTGTCATCACTGCAGAGATTGAATCTGTATTTGTCGCTAAAGACGACCTGGTTTCATTCCACTGCAGTCCAGTTTCCTCGTGTGCAGCACCACTCCAAACAGATTCGTTGATGGGGGCGCTAATTTTTTTCTCCATGAGTGTAGTTTTTCTCATGGAGAAAAAAATTCCGTCTCAATAGGTATCTGTCTCTCTTTCGGCTCACAACAGATACCTATTACATAATCTAATTCACTCGAATGCCTTATATTGTGTCATCATTGATGTTTTTACCGAGTGCCTGTCCTGTCATAAGTCACCGAAATAAAATCTTCCTAACGGTTGTGAAATATCCAGGTCACGACTTAATACAAATAGAACCTTCTTCTCTGATTTAATCAAATTCTTTAACTATGAATTTTAAAATTAACTGCATTTATAATTGATTAGCATGATAGTTGGAGAAGAAACTCCAATCACTCTTGAGAATAAAGTATAATGAAGGAGAACATTAATGCAAATGAGAATATCATCATTTGGTGATATCTTTTGATTTATTGAACAAACAAGATTAAGATTAAAACAACTTAATTGATCATAAATGAGTTCACAAAAGGCACTCCACATGAAGAAGGGTTAATTATGGCATTACTTGATGTGGTTGATGTGAATGTGTAGGTGTCATCATTTCTCACATGTATGAATGTGTGTTTATGTTGGCACTATATCAGTGAGAAAGAATGTGTGCCAAAATCTAGGAGATTTTCTTATTGGGAAGGGTTCAAAGTTGCAACAAAATATGGGCAAAACCAATATTGCCGAAAGTGTAAATCATATTCCTGAGCAATATAAGATGACAAGCAGCAATGACCTTCTGCTTGTGTTTCCTTTTTAAATTCAAATTGTGACGGGAGACCATTCCTGTTTGCCTCCTGTGCCATAGCTAAACTCAATATTTTAACACTAAAAGTCAATAAGTCAATCAAAGAGACGTTAGAACAATAAACGCACAATTTATTAGTTGCTTGCTAATATAATGACAGTTATAATTGCTCTCCCGGACAAGGCCTTAACTATTGTAACTCTATCTACCAGTAATAATCTAACCGACTCTTACTACTAAGGCTATCTTGACTTTTAGTATACATTGACCAGCCGATAACTTGTAACAATTCCCGGCTCCGACTTCCACTCCACTCTGAAACAAATGCTGAACACTAGAATCACTCAACCTGAACCTCTCTATCGTGACTCTCAGTCTGAGTTTATATATTTCCTAACTCTCCTGCTTCACTTCATTTCGACCTGCTATCGCTTTACATAATCACATTTCATTTTTGGTTGGGCAAAGGTTGTTTAGCAAAAGCAATCAATCTTAATTACAAGTCCCCAAGGTTACTGAAGAGAAAACCGCGAATAGTCCAACGTCATAAAATAGTCCAATAATGACCATTCCATATTAAAATCAATTGTTCCATAATCATGAGGATTCATATATCACTAACGTGGAACTTGTAAAATTATGTGGGTTTGCTGCAAAAAATGTTTAAGTTGTATTTACCACATCGTATAAAGCGCTTAGTCTACCCACAATCGTATTTTATATCACCAATGCTCTTAAATTGGCGAAATCGGTGCAGAATATTTTGCTAGCCCTTCGTTTCAGATCCACATTTTCATCTCCATATTCGAATGCTCGGTGCACTGAAACAAGTGATGAAAGAGTTTACATATTCTAAAATACAAAAATGTATTTTAGTTCACGAAAAACCACGGTTTCAAATCTTCTTGTTTAATTCCCTCATAGTTCAATGTGTTATATTATGTGTACATATATATCAATTTCTCTATAATCTCTTATAACGTAATAAAAACTTCTAGTTAGCAAATAATTGGTATCTCTACAGCTCAAATTTAAATATACCTATTCATGAAATAACACGAAAATCAATAAAGTCTATTTTCTCATCATCCATAGTTTATGAGAGAAACGTATTTAAAGAAATATTTATTGGTTCCTAAAGTATATTAAATGTGTTTTTAGTTATAGTGAATATTAAAATGACATACTCAGGAAAAAAAAAATAAGTCGAAAAAGCATCAATAAATATTCAATACAATTTTCCAAGGTAAGAAATATCTATATTTATTGCGTACTGTTGTATTAGTTTCACAAATGGATTATATGAAATTCCTGAAAAACGCAACAGTACCATGACTATATAATTCTGAGGTAAAATTAACGTTAAATAAGAATTTAATGAGGAAGTATTGAATTTGCATGATTATCATTTTATGTTCCAGAGATGGGGTTTCAAAACTTTTAAACACTATGACTTACTTTCTAAAAGCTGAATCAGTAGTGACCCCCTTCATTCACGAAGGTTTGAAATTTTTTGGAGATGAACAAAATTATTATTATTAAATATAATAAAATATATATTATTAAATATATCTTTTACAAAAAAAAAGGAAAGTATATTTCTAATAAAGCCTGAGTGAAATGACATATTTGTGATGAGAGCAATGAAGTCTTGGTCAGTTTGAGTTATTTTAAGATGCAATAAGATTAACAGATGCAGCTTAGAGCAATATTCTGATTTGAACCTTACCATTGCCAAAATTTCATCTTCGTAAAAATATAAAAAAGTAAAAGCGAGTGATATACTTTAGACTCTTCTGTCAAAAATTTATAAAAAGTTTGTTGGATAAATAGCCATAATTGTGCAAATTTACTACGATTAAAATTAAAATTCAGCAATGTATTTCAAATAATTCGTTTAGTTATACGTCAAATTTCAGATTAAATGTAATTCAATCCACATAAAATTCTTTCTAAGCTGATGCATACACATTCAAGGACTTGTTGTGGCCCATCAAAAATACACACATGAATCACAGTTTGGAACACTTTTAAAGAGGTTCTGCATAAAGTTGTTTATAATTGCGAGATGTTTTAAATTATATTTTAATTGTTAAGAGTTGCTTAAGCCCATTAAAATCTATTGATCTCAAAGAAAACCGCTAATGATTTATTTCTAAACTGTTTAATAAAGTAATATTAAGATATTAATTTTTTCGAATCTTTTATGTATGCGGCAATATGCATATATATATATATATATATATATATATATATATATATATATGTGTGTGTGTGTGTGTGCGTGTGTGCGTGTGTGTGTATTAAAACGCCTGCCTAAGAAATTATATATTTTACTGAACATTTAAAAAAATAGCAGCATGAAATTTGTCTTTTCGGACACATGCAAAATACGTTTGTATTTCTTAAACCAAATTTATAAATGTGAAATTTACCATCTTGAACAAAAGTGACTGATAACTGCCTGTCAAATAAATCATCCTTGATCTAAACCGAATTTTTTTTATAAAATGTCGATCAACATTAAAGGAAGAATAACTTATCCCTTTTCGACAGCATTGGGCCTTCCTTAGTTAGTGAACTCAATCAGATTTCAATAAATTCTTCCTCTGCGATAACTACTGCTCTACATCTGCAAAACATTTCTTTTGGAATTTCCATTATCTTACTGACTTGAGGTAAGTTTGAATGTATGTCTTTGGAACAGGACTTGCTTATTCCAGCTTAACTGTTTCTTTTTTCAATGCACGTATTTCTACTATGAGTAATAAATGACTAATAGCATTTTGTCTATGAAACAAGCAATGTATTATTTAAAGCAGTTGGATTCAGATGAATTTTTCGATTACCCTAAAATCTTCGAATCAGTACTCGTATAGAATATTGCACCCTCTTTTTTGAGCCAATAATATCTTTGCCCAGATCTCAGTGGTTCATATTGCTTTCTGTGGCGTATTTGAAATACACAGTTTATAAAAATAATTTTGAAATATATATGATCAGAAAATTAACATTAGATTAAGGATACAAAACGTCATTCCAAGTATCTCGAAAATGCATTTCTCAGCATGTTATAAACGGGTATAGTATTGCCTCCCAGAAAAGAGCAGACCTTTTGAACAATTGTTGTAAATATAGGTTCGAAAGTTTTTGAACGTTATGTTAGAAGGGATTTTCACTATTAACATAAATAGCACAAAAAGAATTATTTTGTTCATTGTTTTTTGTATTGTAGATTTATGAATCCGGTTAGTAATGAGACACCTACTAACTCGGAATTGAATTTAATGCCAGAACATTCAGAATTGATTTAAGGACATTACTTATATATATGTAAAATATAAATTTATCTGTTTTTATATCAATTATATATCTTTGACACTTATAATATGGCAGTAGTAGCCACAATCATGATTGCAGAATCACAACTGGTGTTGTATTTATCCCGTCATAGGCTTGACTCCTGCTGCCGCTCACTCATGCACATTAAGTTTGGGCCAGGTCCTATGATCATCCGTTGGTGGCGGTGTGTTTAATTAGGGAGAGAGAGAGAGGTGCTATATCTCAGGTGTCGACCTCGTTGCAGTTTAAGGAGATTCAAAATTACGAGGTCTGTTTCCAACATAACTCTAGGTGCTTCCCAGTGCTACGCATTAGTCAACAATAACACTTCACTTTACGACACTTCTCTTTAAATTCAGAAGTATGACGTGTAATTTTACTATAAGAGTAAAGATTTATTAAAAATAACAACTCAACTTGATTCGGAGTTGAAGAACAACTCATCTTGACTCGGAGTTGAAATGTAACTCAACTTGACTCGGAGTTGAAAAACAACTCAACTTGATTCGGGGTTGAAGAACAATTCAACTTGATTCGGAGTTGAAGAACAACTCAACTTCACGAGCAGAGCAGGAAGAACTCAAGACTAAGCAAGTCGAGTAAAGAAGAAAGTGAGGAACAGGAGAACAATGGCGGAAGAAACGAGCAATGTCTGATAATTCAGTTAGATGCGTAGTATTATTGTAAATGTTGTGTATCGTGCTGTATTAATGTTTAAATTAAAGTTTTGCAGCTAAAAAAAGTCTGAACTGACTCATTAATTTCTTTTACAACCACTCTCACCGCCTTACAACAACTGGACCAAATGGAACGTGTTTTACTGTAAGTATCATATGTTAGATCTTTATTTGTACATTTAGTTTTCCTTGAAAATCCACAGGATTTGAATGAAAGATAATTCTCATCACAATACGTTATTTCCTAAAAAAAGTATTTCCTCTTCATATTTTTGTAATATTATCTAATATACTGCGTCCTCGTGCAATCACAATGAAAACTTCTTCAGAAAGCTAAAAATGAGAAGTGAATTAACATCTCCTCGATTAATATATAACAAGCATTAATGCATACTTCTGTCAAAAACTAAAACATTCGTTGATAAATACATCTGGATTGAAAGTTCTATACTCATCCTCATGTAATTTTCCTGATCGGAAAAAATAATATAGTTATTCATATATATATGAGTTTACTTTTCTAATAAGGAAGCACATTTTCTTTTCTTTTCCATTAAGAATGAATAAGCACTTATTCTATATTCAGAATGATAAATGATTGTTGTATATTAAATAATCATGCATTCGGATTAAATTTTATTATATGCTTAGTTTTATGTCTGAATATACTAGCATATATATTAATAGATGTATGTCTTTAAGTATTCTAGTGATACCGATAGATAATACAATTTTTTTTCTGTATAGAAACAGAAATTGAACTGTTGTAATGAAGAAATCGTTTTATTTTTAATTTGTTTTCAGGTCTAGAACTTAAAACTGAAATAATTCAAGTCTAAATTTCTTTTATAAATTTTTAATGTAGAATAATGTAACATGATTTAAAACTATAGTTTTTGTTTAATAAGTATTTTAAATTCAAAACATTTAAGTCAAGTGTTATTTGAAACATAATATTGAAAGTAGATCAAAAATCAAACAATTTTACCTTTCTTTTTATAACACATGGTTCAATGCTATTCATATACACAAACATAAGGAATATTTTGTTTTTACCTTTCGAATTGAGTGAAGGCAAAACAATTATATATATATACTGTGGCTGATTGTTCATCATTAAAGACCTCTTAGAAGCAACGCGAGGGATATCAGCATCGACCCCGTAACTTTGTACATTAATCAAGTGATCAGGACAACCCCTGAGCTATCTCTCTTTCCAAACTTCAACTAGAGGGCTTGGGACCTCGGAAACTTTACTTGCATTACCCCAGCAACACCATGGTTCTTTTTTGGTACCGGGGATCAAATCCACGATACGATTGAAACAACGCCGGCCATTGTCATGATACCAAGACCACAAGGCTACCTTTGGCTTAAGTAAATAAAAGCATTGTTCATTAAGATGAAAATATTATTTGCCACCAAAAGGACTATTGTTTTATATGGACCATTTTTTGAGTACCTGACTTTTCAATTTTTTATCGCCTGCTTCAATTTTAATTACATTTAGCTTAAATATATTCAGTTTAATAATTCATCATTTCCTGTAATTTTAATGACATGTGGATGTCAAAATATTGAAACTAATGATTTCTCGTTTGCTTCAATTTTAATTAAAAGCACCTGATAAAATATTCAATTTTATAATTTATCGTTTGTTATAATTTCAATTACATTTAGCTCAAATATATTCAATTTAATAATTTATCATTTGTTTTAGTTTTAATTAAACGTAGCTTATATAATATTCGATTTAATAATTTACCGTTTGCTTCCATTTTAATTACATGAAGTTGGTATAATATTCAATTTAATAATTGAGAGTTTGCTTTAATTTTAGTATCAAAAAAGTTTACTATTGTTCATTCTTGATATTTCATTGTTTACTTTAATCTTTACATTGGATTGAGTAATTTAATAACAACTATACAAAAAGTGTAATTTGGATGGCTAAATTTGTTCTTCGTATAACTTTGCATAAAACTTTTATTTTTTTCTTTCTTTTTAGATATGTGTCAATGATTCTACTAATTGATTTTTTAAATGAAGTGGTTTCAAGTACTTTTCGATCACTACAGAATAAGATAAAACGAAACTTATATGCCTATATTGCAGGAGAAACAAAATCAAGAAATATTCCATTATCGAAAAAATATGTTGTTGGAAATTCCAGTAAGGATTCAGGAATAATTTTTCTAGCAATCAAAAAAATTTTTTTTCCTTACAATTTTGCATTAGTTCTGAAATAGTGCGATTAAAGACAAATAATTAAAGAATTTGAGTAAATATTTAATTTGAAAATAAAAAAATTAAAATTAAAATTGTACGTTTTGATTATATCGATAATTTTAAGCACTGAACTTATATATTTACTTTAATGAAGGTATGGTGGTAGGTATGAAACTGATAAATATTTATTTCTATTAATATTATTGTTTGAAAAACTCATACTTTTTAAAAATTAATTCCTCTTTTGTATGTATGATGCGACACTAGATGGCGCCCCTTGTTCTTTTGGTTAAAAGTGCAAGCACGAGAGGCGCAAGCAAATGTAGAGCAAGCTCGATGGAAGAGTGAGACCAACAGAGAAAGAAGTGCGTTCTGATAGCTCTTTAAAATGAATAATCCATAGTTCTATTTTAATTTAGTAAATGCTGTACAATAATATGTGGTTTAGTTAAATGCCATCCCCTAAAAATCCGATTTGTTATTGAATCCAGGAAATCCCTAGACATCTTTAAAACGAGCCATGTACCCCATTTCTGTAGTTATAATTCTTCATATATATATATACAGAGAGAGAGATAGTAACTTTACAAAAAGGGTCGGTTTCAGATACACATCTCCATAGAGAATACAAAACTAGCGCATAAGGTAAATTAATAGTTTTCTCAAAATAAACTGTTTCGTTTTTCGCCATTATTTGATATTTTATTTAAATTTATTTTTATTCAAACTACACGAAGATCTGACTTCAGAATTCTTTTTTTTTCTTATAGATGGATTTAAAATACACAAGCAAACTAAAGCCGAAATACCAGTGCATAAAACTGTCTCCAATAAAAAATTTACAGCTACGATTGCCTATCAAAACCGAATTCACATTCGATACATAAGCTTCGTTTACCGCTGAAAGAGATAACATGAGTCATTTTACGAACTTAAAATGACCCTTGGGAAATAGAAGTAATCCTTCGTTCTGGGACAGGCCCAGTCATAAATTGTATTGTCAAATTAAAAAAGCAACAACTTCTAATATTAGAATACATTGTTCAAATTCACCATAGCATTTTAATCCAATAAAAGAAAACCCCCGGTTTTGTGCTGTCTACTTTGCTAAATCTGTTTATAGGTATAAAAAAAGACAAAAGCAAGAATAAAATTGGGTCTCTTTTTTTTTTTTTCTCACACGTCAAGCTTTGTTCTTCTTTGATAGATAGGCAGTCAAAATGAAATTGAAACTTCACGCGGAGGCGGTGAAAGGAAATGACAAAACAAAGTGGGATTCCAAACTGGGAAAGTTTCACCATTAGGAAAGACCATAAAAGGGTTATTGGTGATGTTCTTGGCTTTAAAGCTTTTGAAAAGGCTTTTGTTCTCCGTTATTTTCATTTATAAAAGTACTGCTACAAAGCTGAATTTCCACTAGAGAATTGATAGTGGTATCTCTTTTTTCGATAGCTAATAATGAAATTATTTTTGAAGGTTACCTTTTCAGGTGAAATTGTTACTTCATTTAGGCATAAATTGAATCTTATATTTCGCCTCCTGTTGTATTATGAACAGTTATGTATTTAATTTTACATTGTGTAAAACTGATTTTGTGTGAATTTTTTTTTTTTTTTATTTTGAAAAGCAGAGGACATGAAAACATGTTTTGCTAGAGGGATAAAAACTGCCCTAAAAGAAAGTGAATAAAAGTTCTTTGAAACCTTATAAGCAGTTATAAAATATATTTTTTGTAACATATTGATTTTTGTTTTCATTTCGCAAGTAGGGAGTGCTCGAAAAAATGTTTCATGTAGAAATTGTAACTGAAAAAATCTCAATATAGCTGGAAATTGGTTTCCCAAACTACGGAAAAAAAATTACAAGCAGAAATATTTAAATACTTCATTTATGTATTCAATAATATTACACATACGATAACTTTAAAATGTAGTGCTAAAATTATTCTTCGTATTCAAGAAAGCGGATTTTGTTATGCATAACTGGTTCAAATTCACTTTTATCACTTGAAGATGGTACTTCACTTTAGCAAGCCGATCACGATTTCTTCGTTTATGTTTTCAGCTCCACTCTCTTACCATTAACTAACTTCTAACATTAATATTTGGAGAGATACCCTACATTTTGTTTCCGGTTCATAATGATGAATTAAGGTATCAAAGACAGCGACAACTCGAAGGAAAATGACTTCGACAACTAGACGTAGCAGCCACCAAGTTTTGATATGGTAGCAAATAACTACAAAATAAAAACTGATCACTGTTCATTTTATTTCGGCGTCGTTGAACAAATGACAGTACCCAATTTTAATAACTATTTATCTTTTTGATGCCAACAGTCTTCAAATATTAGTACTTTCTTAGCCTCCCTTGTATGATTGTATACATAGTATGGTATTCGTGTTCGTCGGTTAACTAAAAATATTACTTTGTTTAGAAAGGATAATCATTTCCTTATAGTAACTCTGAAAGCTTTCGTTAGTAATAACTCTTTCTTTTAAAAATAATTGAAACGAACGTTAATTTTCGTCAAAAGCAGAAACAAAATTCATTGGAAACAGATCTGTTCTAAGACTGAAAGCTATCCATCATGTAGTGTCTTTGAGTAAAATAATGCTCCTGTTGATTAGTGGGGAAAGAATAGCCTCTTTCTTTCCTTTCTGTAGAAGTACCAAATTTCATCAGATGAAGAGTAGTATATTAATGACTTTGCCATAATTAATTATTTATATGAGTACTGCTTTTCAGAACGATTAGATCTCCTTCAGAATATATTAAAAGATTTATAAATTTGTCTTTTTAATACAGGGATAGGGTAGATATGGAAAATACATTATTCAAGTAAAGTCAAAAATGTAGCGAAATCCCTTGTGAATTGATTGACAGAAAAATAATTTTATATTGTATTATTATTAAAACAAAATGGAGTAAATTTCTAGTTGTATATATAGTATTAAGAAATCTCAGGAAAATTACGTGGAAGATATTAATAATTAAATAATTTGGTGATTTAGGTTTTTTAGAGAAATGACCATGTCAGTTATTTTGAGTATGTATCAATTTTATAATTAGTAAATCAAAGTTGTTAAAGATAATGGATTTGTGAAACTTCTTTTTTAGTATTAAACAGCAATTCATCTTCCAGTTAGCCAGTATTATCTTAATTACTACGTTTGCTATTTATTGATTGAAGTTTCAAACAAATGAGTTATTGATGTTTTGGTGCTACTACTGTAATTATTAGTTTAATTTGTTCCTTGATAATTTAGTTGTAGGTTATATTTATCTCAGAGCACTCAGTTAAAATGTTAGTGTTATCAGTTTAACAAATGAAACTAAAATTTTATTTTCAAAAAAGTTTCCTTCTCTTTTAGTTATGAATTACTTAAAAGAATTAACTTCTGTGTAACTGAGTTATTTTTGTCGTATACATATGAAGAAATATCAGTAGGTTTTAAATTTTGCTCAGAAATAGTCAAACTGTCTGGATGAAATTTAACTGCTTTTATTATTAATTTATTAATTAAATTCATTTTACTAATTTAATTGATTTTTATGCACATAATGTTACAAATTATAGTTATTTATGTTGATTTGTTTTGTTATAGGAAGATGTAGATTGAATTTACCGGCAATATGAAGAAGATAAGAGTTCAGTTTTCTGAGTTCTAAAAAGATGGCCTTTGATGAAATAAGAAGCACCGAGAGAAATGAGTGACTATAGTTCTTTGAATAGTAATTCTTAAGAACCACTGGATGGATACTATATAGAGAAAGCTTAAGAATAATAAACAGAAATAAAAATAATTATACTTTTGGTGTGATCATTAGCTTATATATATTTTTATTTACGTGATTTTGATAGTTTGTTTTGTAAACTCGGCCATACTTGATAATTTAATTCAGAATCTCCATTTTTTTGAAAAAATTGAACGTAAAGGAATTTAATTCTATCTCATCAGGAATTTAATATTTATATCTTTACAACTACGAACACGAAATCGTTTTCGTAACAGCTGTTCATTAAAAACATTCACAACTGAAGCAAATAGTTTTATCAATGTTAAATATAATAAGAAACTTGTAAAATGTTTAATATTAATACCAAAAAATTAAACTTGTTTCGAGTTTTTCTGTAGAATAGTTTTTTAATAATATTACAGAATTAACATATATATTAAAATTGTTATTTTTTACATTGAATTAGAACTTCAAGGGAAAAAAAAAGAAATTAAAATATAAGATTAGTAACTATTTGCCTATCTTTGTAGATTCGGAAAAAAATAGTTTGCTATTTAAGTTGTAAATCTAAAGAAAATGTAAGACATTATTTAGAATAGTAAAAAAAAATTCATTTTCCCATTACCCAGAGTAACACAAACATTCCTTTTTTTTTAAAAAAAAAAAATAAATAAATAAAGTTTTAATCTGAATATTCGCCATCGGTTTATTATGTTTATTTTTGTAACATAGAATAAAATGAGAAATATATGTATTTCATAAATGATTATTTACTTATTAATGTCGTACTTAGAAGTAACACGAGAGCTATGGGCAATTGATCTCTTTATCTTGAACTTCTGTCAAATGCCGAGGGCACAATTGATTTACCTTCTTCTTTTTCAAATATTCACGCCACGAGAGGGCTTGAAACATTGACAGCATGTATCACTCCTTAAGTTGTGTCAATTATAGTGAGATAGGCTTATGTTTGATTTCTCACAACAGCGTTGGAAATGAGTAGTTTTATCAGCTATGGATTTGACATAATAGTTTAGTTTCCTGGTCATCAATGTCTCTAGATTTTGTTTGTATGTATTTCTTCCTTTGGCAGACTCATAAAGCTGCTTGGCAGGAAATTCCTGGCAAGTTGAAAATAGATCTGGCTGCTGGAATCACCTGCGCTCTCGCTATATCCATGTAACAAGCAGGTGTTTTTGAACGTGCCTGACATTCTATGGTTTATTGGCGTTTAAAATGCGACAACTGTATTGGAAACTTAGAAATTTCCTGTAACAATTTCAAATTGAATAATATACTTCAACAACCAACATTACCATGTGCCAAGATTATTTCTGATAATTTTTTCCTTTTGTTCTTTCATTATTTGAGCCTCTGCTACCTCTTCCTTATGACTTATTCGGTCAAGTGTAGCTAAGCAGCTCTCAACCATTTGGTCTCTATCTCCTTAATGTTTGTATTTTAATTTATGGGATACACATAACTGTCTACAATCTGCATATGTATACATCATATAATACTTGAGGACTTAATTGGGTAACATGAGCATAATAATTAAATTGTATATTATTTAATTTGTGTATGTATACAAGTAGATAGTTAACTATATACAATGCAACATTTGCAAAGTATGAGACACCTAAATCTCGATATGAGGTTCTAATTGTCATTCTGCTTGCCCACCCGAAATGTAGAATAAAAGAAAAAATTATTATAATGAAAAATGAATAATGATATTTATAAAAAAAAGTGATTTAAAGTCTTAGAGTAATGTTGAAAAGTAAAAAAATAAATTTTAAGCCAATGATATTGATTTTGCTAATTTCATTTAAATATGTGCTATAATTTTTAAAGATTTATTCTTGTTGTAAAAGGCCTTCAACTTTCATAGAGAACTCGTTCGCCGATGAAAAAAGTGAGCATTTATACTGGATTGACATCATCTTCATAATCTATATCCCTGGTTTACCAAAACGAATATGTATTAGGGTTAAGTAAGCAAACTTCTTAGCCCTAGGCTCTACAGAAGCAAATAGTATAAACAAAAGAAAATACATTCTTCAAATTCCTAATGTATTTTTACTTTCAGAAACAAAATTTTTTGAAGTACAAAGGCGTTGCTAATATTAACAAGACAACGAATAGAAACAGACGATTCTACCACAAAAATCAGTTATCAAATTAAATATTAAAATAAGACAAAGCGATAAATTATAAAATTAGGCAATGATATTCAGCTCGATTGTTAAAATAAAAGTAGAAGGTAAATTTTTAAATTAAATACATTTTAGCACCTGCACATACCTTATGCAAACAAAATGTAGTTATAATAAAATCATAATATATATAACGTTAATGTTTTTACCATTGACACCATGTTTCATTTATGCCTACGCAATTTTTGAACACCATTTTCTCAAAACAACTGGTTAGCACATGTTAATAATGAGAAATCAGTAAATATTATTATGTCTCAACAATTTGATATCTTATTGCAATGACTAAATATAAAAATAAAATTAAAATTATAAGCTAACGTTTACCAAAGACTTAGACGATGAATGAAACATCATTTCTGCATATCGTTTGAAAAAAATTGAATTCATTGAAAAACAAGCGGAACAAAAATAATCCCTATGTATTTACTAAATTATGGTATTTTAACAATAAATATATATTAAAAATCAACACGAAACAAGAATTTTTAGTTTGATAATACAAACTTATCATTACTAGCAGAAACTTTAGTCTATTAAGTAACAATACAGTAAATGGTAATAAAACATTTAATTAAACTTCAGAAATGAATTTAAATAACCTGAAAACCTTTTTTGATACTCAATAGGAAAAATAATAAAATTACTATAATAAAAATCCAAATTTATCAATTTCGAGGAAAAATGATGTAGAATGTCAACCTATGATTAAAACCTGGAGTAAATTTAAAAGATAAACTGTTATTGTCACGGTGAATCTTCCACAGATATTCATTGCAATTTAAGTATCCCTCAAGATATTGATAAATTCTTTCAATTTCGCCAGCTGCTGTCATATATATCACCATGTATGTGAAAAAGGGACACTTCTATCCAGAAAATATTGTTTTATTTCATCCCCGGATTTAAATCCCCCAAAAGGAAAAATTGATGTTACTGCATTTCTATTGTTTATTCTTTATTATTTCAATTGTAAGTATTCCAGGGGAGTAGAAAGAATAAACTCATTTTCTCTCTTTTTGTGACAAGTTTTGTCTTTTCTGATTGATGCAGAGTGAAAGAGAATTTAGAGAGCTTTGAGTCTACTCTAGTGAAATTGAACAACAAAGCTAAAGAAGGTATCTAAACGAGGAAAGTTTCAACTAATAGCACTGTCTGTAAAAAGACTAGTGTTAACACTTTCGGCAAAGGGCTTTAGAGAATATTTTTGCTTTTATTATTTTCGTTCATAAAAGTATTCAATTAAGTGCAACTGTTGGCTCTGTCGATTCTTTCGTTTCAATTGGATTTTAATAAATTGAATTTTGATCATAATTTTAGATTTAATTATCGTGTGCTAAATCTTGAAGTCAGGTATTACCGAATAGTCAGTCTAAAGTTAGCTGTTGTACAGAAAATGTAGATCTAAATCACTGAAATGTAGTTAAAGCAATCCGTTACGAAGAATAAATATCGAATACGATAATTTCTGATGCAGCACTAACTGAACTCATTCTATCAAGATATTTAAATCTTATCAATAGCACACGCACACTCATATATATATATATATATATATGTGTGTGTGTGAGTGTGTGTATGTGTATTTATATATATAGAAAAAAAAATTAATCAAATTTAGAATATAAAAATCAAACTAATAAAAATTATTATCGATAAAATAATAAATCAGCTTATTTATATCATAATTCAAAGTAAAAATAAATAGATTAAGCTGTAAAGTAAAAAAGAAATAAAAAAAAAAGAAAATATCGAAAAGAGAAAAAAAAATCAAATTACTGAAATTCTAATTACGTTAAAATGGTGACGAATGCAAATTGTACATGTATATAACCCAATAATAATTAATACTGCGATAACAATTTATATATGTGTATGAGGAGGCTAAGGCTCTCATGGTATGTAAAATAAAAAAATTAAAACAATAACTTTTTCTTTATTCGTTTATTAATATGCAAATTTTAATCTGGAACCCATCTTCTTTACTACAACAGGAAAATCCTGTCAACATCCAAAACATAAATAATTAGAAAGATAATATTAAAATATAATCTATAGTTTATACAGTTAATGTAATTAACATTTCTACATTTAGCCATCCTGTGTTTTTGGGAATTCGCAATCAATTAAGAAATCATAAAGCCATTAGAATATTCTTAATATTAGGTTGAGACAAACTTTCCTAGGTATAATTATTATTTTTTTCAAAATGTTCATTATTTTCCCTAAATTCTGTATTTCTTTCAAATATTGATTTCACTCATTACTTGTGGATGAATCGTAGAATTTTTTTCTATTATTTAATGAATTAATTAGTGTACATTTTCCTAGAATTATACAAATCCACGAAAACGTCTGTTTCATTTCCTAGAATAATTATTTTTCAGAACTAATTTACATTCCTGGTATTGATTATTTTTTTCGCTATATGATGAAGGATGTTGCTTGTTATTATATTGATTGATGCAACTACTACTTTTCTTCCAGTATCTTGATTTTTATTATTGTATTTTTCATAATAATATTGTGCCATATATTTTCCTCCTAAAAAAGGAAAATTACCATGATATAAAATTTTACTTTCTTTTGAACATTCTATTTTTTATTTGTTTCATCATAATTAATTTGCTTACCTGTTTTTTTAGAAAATAATGTCGAATATTTATGATATAAAACTTTAACTACAGAAGTGTAATAGCTGTTATTTGTAGTGCATTCCTCTGAATGAGCCATGCTTTGAGGCAAATTATTTTCTTCCTCATACTCTTCATTTATATCATTTTTCAGGACAGAATGCTTCTTAGTTTTTCCAGTTATAAAGTACCGAGCAAAAGATTTTGATAATCTGTGAAATATTAGTTTCCTTTATAAGTAATATTACAATAAAAATCGTTTCTTGATTACTTAGAATAAGCATATAAATGAATTTCGTCCTTCCATCAAGTTTAAAATCATCGTATTTGTAATAATTATCGAAGCTCATTTCCGTGCATCTTTACTCCCTTGGATGTTTTTTAAAGATTTCAGTGTGATCAGGAGACAAAGATACTTCAGTATAAGTATTGTAATTTCGATACTCAACACAACTTAGAAAACATAATATGGGTAGGATTAATATGATTTGTAATGAAAAGTACCTTCATTAATAGTTATTTTGTCAAAGCATTCAATTGTTTTTATATTGGTTTTATCCAATGCCTGAAGTTTTTATACTTTCAATATATATTTTGCGTAAATGAATTTTCGTAAATGCATCATCAGGAACCAAATTAACTTTTCTCCCATTATCGATCGATGCAAAAAGTGTAGTTAAAGCGAACTGCCCTTAAACAGTAGTTAAGAAAATTTGTTTTTATTACATTGACATTTCAAAGAAGAAACTTATTCAAAGAAGTTGTTTCCATGGAATCAATTAATTCTTCTATTCCCTGTTTCATGGTGATAATCACATGAGTGCTTGTGGTCTATGGTTATTCCATCTGCTGCTTGTTTTAAAATGATATTGTTTGAAGTTATTATTTTCATTCCCACGTATTCTTCTAATACTTCTTGGTTTCCTGAAAAAGATAAATTTTGATTCAATCTAGTAGGTTTTCTCCAATTTTAAGTTTGGATTAGAACTATTTTAGTAATAATTCTTACATTTTCATAGCCATTTAATTTATTGGTAATTTAGTCTAAATTTTTATTCGTGACAAATCATCGAGGAAATGATCTCTTAAATCTAGCGGAACTCTTCGTTTAATTTAATCAAAATTAGTTACTTAAAGTTCCTACTTCGGTGCCCAAATTTATTTTTTATAAAACATTTTAATTTCTTACGGAAATTAGTCTAAGAAATTTCTCGACTTTTTTTATAGTTCTTTGAAGGTTTTCAAAATTTTACAAACCGCTTTAAAAACAAGCTTCTGACTCCGACATAAACAAATTCGTCTGAAACTTCATCTTCTATAATTATAATCTACGCAATATTATTTGGCAGGAGTTTTGTGACACCTGCCCGTTCCGGACTTCCTCTTGTGCCATAACTAGATTCAATTATTAAACACAAAGACACAATAATCAATCAAAGAGACACTAGAACAATATTTATGGAATTTATTAACTTCTATTTACTATAACAACAACTATATATGCTCTCCTGGGGAATATTTCTACTAACCTAATTCAACCCACCAATAGTAAACTAACAGACTCTTACCACTAGTCCTTCCTTGACTGCAACTCAAACTCCGCAACTAATGTAGCAATCTGGAACACTAAAACTCTGTAAATACTACGCCTTTAATCTTATCGTCTATTTCAACCTAACTTTTCAAATTCTCCTTCAACCTCTCTTTCTACTTTTTCAGATTCTTTCCACTTCTCCTTCAGCCTCTCTATATCTTATCCTTTAGCTTCTCTTTCGCGACATTCAGTCGGAGTTTATATATTTCCCAACTCACCCACTTCACTTCATTTCTACATGCTTTCTATCTGTATATTCACGTTTCATTTTTGGTTGGGCAAAGGTTGTTTAGCAAAAGCAATCAATCTCAAAAGTCCCCAAGGTTAGTGAAGAGAAACCGCGAATAGCCCAATGTCACAGTCTACCTAAGTAAAACAAACTAAACCTTTTTGGAATGTCTTCTGCTTGAATCTGACGTAGAAACAAAAAGCAATATAACGAATAATATCATTATTTGTAGAATCAAATTTCTGTTTTAAGCTTTGAGTATCTCATCTGGGATTTGCAAATGCTTTTTGCTCATATATTTAGTGATAAAACCTGATTTTCCTTCATTTTTTAATTTGATTTTTACTTATTCAAACTCCGTTTAATCTGTACACCTTCTATTCATTAATACAACTTGCTGTCTTCCTCCTTTTTATTGTATTGACATTTCTTTACTTTTTTCTATTCAGGTAAACTTTTGTTATTGGATTCAACAATTCTTTCTCAATATCTCCTTCATAGTGAAACTTTCACCTGTCAAATTGTTCTGCATAAGCCTTAAAGTGTTAATATTTTTGATTAATAACACAATAGTCAGTATTTCGAGGTCTTGATTTTAAAGCTTTTCCAAGATATGCCATTTCAAAGTTTTAATTAGATACTTATTTTTATCATTTTAAGGTGGAAACAGTTTTAAAAAATATTTATATCTAATTCTTAACTTATAAAATATTTTAAAAATAGTGTTAAAAATGTATTTAAAGATACTATTCAAATCATAGTAGCTAGGTTTTGTACTATAAACTATAATAATACATTTTACTTTGGAACGCACTGCTTGCTGTATTAGTCAAATATAGTTACAAGCAATCAAAGTATTAGTTCGGTGATGTAAGTCATCTTTAAATTTAAAGTGTTTAAAAAATTAAATATATCATTTATAATCAATATAAATAGTTTCATTTCGCCATTTACATAAAACAAACTCTTTTTTTTTCTTTACATCATTAAACACTACGTTCAAAAAAAATAAAATTGTTCACAATGGAAGATAAATCATGTTTTCAGTAACAATAATAAGCATGAGTTTGAAAATGAAAATACCAAAGTCATCAACTATTCAATAATAGTAACAAGTATAAAAGAAACAAAAAAAAACCCATTAAATTTTCCAATGTGAAACTAAAGACTAATTATACGTATTGTAAGACAAACAAAAGGCATTTTATAGCATTATTGACAAAATCGTTTGCAGCGTTATTAACATTAGCAAATATGAAAACAAAATTTCTTATTCAAGATGACTAAATTTCATTCTTAATTTTATTTCATATTTACAATAAAACATTTTTTTTTCTTTTAATTTGTATTTAAAATAATTTTCAAACTTCTGACTAAAAGGCAAACTATAGGCAAATGAATAGAAAAAAGAAACGTAAAAATAACAAAATGGTGACAGTAAAGATAAAAAAACTATTTTCAAAAAAAATGTACTAACTTTCTCTTGCATTAACGATAAGAATACTTTCAGCATTCTTCATATGTGTTAAATGGAAAGTTAGGAAAATAAGCTGCCATAATGCTTTCTATAAAAGGTGCCACTTTTTTTGCTTAACGATTCTTAAAAGTACCTATAAAGTTGTTCTAGCAGATTATCTTGAAGAAACTGAGAGATTTTATCACATATCCGAGTTTGCATATGTGAGTGACGTCTTGATGAATAATAAACACAAAGGGTTTTTAAAACAATAGAAATATATTACTTCGTTTAGCTTTAACGAAGTTTAATCAGCACACTGCCGGTTAGCACGACAAAAAATAATTATATCATTTACTAAATTTCAAAATATGAATAACAATATATAAAATAATATACAATTAATACATATATATTCAATTCGTATTCTTAAATAAATTTAAATTTATTCTTCCATTTTTATTAAAATACTCTTAATTGAGAACATTTTATATTAAAATATATTTGAGTTTCATTTTTAAACGCCATAATTTCCTCTTTAAGAATCGTTCGTGTTATATTTACTAGACAGATCGTGATCCCCATTTAAACTTAAGAATTAGAAGCTCTCCCTTTCCCTGAAGCGTTCATTTTTGATCTAATGCTCTTTTTTTTTCCTCCAAACTCCAGCTGCATAAAACACGCAATTTTCACAAGATATACTTTTGTCGTGGCTGAATAATATATTATTATTAATAAATGTATAATTCTAAAATCAATAACATGATTAAAATAACAATTTAAACAACATGATGGAAATACCTGTAAGCTACTGCCAAATGCTTGTTTTCCATTACAACATGAAGTGAATTAACATTAGCATATATATATATATATATATATATATATTAGTTTTAGATTATTAGCCTTAAATTTTTCATCTTGCGTCTCTAAAGCATTTAAGTAAAATTTCTTTTTTTTGGATATTTTTTTTTTTTTTTTGCAAAAATAATGTGAGGCATTAAGAAAGTCATATTAATTGCCTTACACCTAAAAAAAAGTTAAATAAGATAAGTAAATTAATGAAACAAATATTTGTGTTGTGATTTTAGAGATAATTATCCTTTTTTGGCAATGTACTAAAATATTTAAAATGCATACACTTAGGTTTCAATTAACGCATGTGTTTTTCTATTAAAAATTTAAGATACATCTATCATTTTATAATCTTTTGTACTTTCAAATAATTCATTAAATATTTTAATATAGAATATATAAGTTACTTTTTTGTTTTTAAGAGATTTATTAAAATTAATGTAACCCTTACTGGGAAATAATTGTAATATTTTTTTTTTTCTCACGTAACATTTTTCAACTGGGATTGAATTTGTTTTGATGTGACTCAAAATTTTGCAATCATTGTGAAAAAACAAAATTGGAGTTTTGCTTGTTGTTTGAAATCTCTGATAAATACATTCCTGGTATTTACTCTAGGTTGTAAATTTTATAATTGATCAAATTATAGAGCAAAATAATTAAAAGTGAAAATTTCCAAAAATATCTCATGTTCTCAATTAATTGAAATAAATTGGCACACAGCAATTATCCAGTTATAAAATTGTTTTGCTGGCGAATTTCAATAAAGGAAAAAATGCAGCCAGAATAATTTTTAATTATATTTAAAACCTAGAAAATGATCAAGATAATATTTCATTAAGTAAGATAATTAAAGTTTTATCAATCATGCTCTAAGCTTTGTCAAGTTTTACCATTGGGAAATATTGCCCGATTGAAACCTAATTTTCCATATTTCATTTATTTTTGTAGAGTAGATATAATGTCTTGTTTTCGTTTTTTGTCTATATCAATTAAATGAAAAAAAATATATAATTTTTACGAAAGAAAATATGTCTTAGTTTATTCTAATTAGCTCACTAACGAACCAGTTAATAAATAATAATTTACCTCAAAGTAGAATCCCTCGTTTTTTTTTATTTGATTTAAAACGCTAGGATAAAAATAAATGCTAAAATTTTATTACGAAGTCTGTCTTCATAAGTCGCTTATGGAACATATGACCATATGTGTCCAAAGTTCAAGGACTAATCCCATCATCCAAGTGTCAATTTAAATTTTTAAGATGAACACATCTGTTGTTTTAGTTCATTAATATAACTTACGTACTGAACAAATGTCTTATTTTAAAATCAATATGAAGCAATAATTTTATATGAAACAGAATTTTAAAAAATTTGATTTATTGATGGAAATATTATTTGAATAATTTTTAACTGAAAATAACATTTGAAGGCCCTTTAGTGCTTGGGAAAAAATTTGAAGATTATTAATTGTATTACAGAGAAAAAGAATAAAGTGATATATTGAAATGGGAAACTAAATAAGGTATAGAAACATAGTTTATTTACGAGTAATTCAGTGTATATGTATTTCAATAAATTATGGATACATACTATGTAGAATTATTTTATTTTTTTTAAATGATCTTATAGTATTTTTTTATAAATGTATGATGTGAGGTTATAATGCGAAGGAGAAAAAAATTTCAACGAATAGCAATTTTAAAATAAATTACACTTATTATTTTCCTTTATAGTATATTAAATTAAATCTGAAGGAATTATATATCAAGACTGTATTTAAAAAGATTTGCATTTATCATTCAAGTAACTGTAAGATGAATATTTAAATGCAAATAGATATTTTAATGGTCATGTGGGGGAAATAAAATGGTTAATTTAAGACATTTTCTTTTTCGTAAGATTGAAGCTTTAAAATTATTCGTAGAGCAAAAGTTTTTTGTTTGCCTAATAATGAAATTTTAATCATTTTATGGAACTACGATAGAAAGCTTTTCAATAATTTTGAGTTGAAAAGGGACATAATTTATTGGGTATATTTGCGTTTAAGTACCATTTTTAAAAATAACATTCTAAAAATATATAAAATATTTTAATTCTCATACATAAAATAATACACAAAAATAGTGAGCGTACCTTTTCAATAATATTATTGTATATTTTTTTTCCAAAAAATTATAGAACACTGTAAATTTGGAATTTTTTTTCCATATAAAATAATTTCTTAAAATATATAGGTTTTACACAGGGAAAATATTTTTGATTCACTATATGTATAAGCACCCTATACAGAAGCATAAAAGATTTGGAGCCATATTCTCTAATAGTTCTTTTTTTAGATGGCACCTTAAAGAATATGTATTTCTCAATTCATGCCCACGTTCAACTTAGAAGTGAAAAACAATTTTGACTAAAAAATTACTCTTATAGACCAATGGAATTACTTAAGGGTCATTATTTCCCACACAAAAAAATTCTAAAGTATACTAATAGTAATATAAAAGATATATATCTCAAAACAAGAAGTCAGTAAAAATGTAACAGTCAAAACTTATTAAACTTTTTTTTTGATAATTTAAGCTATAAAGAAAAAAATTATCTTCTACTAAATCTATAATGTGTGGAAACATTCTGGTATATTGAAGTTTTTAACTCACACGGTTCATACCTTATTTTGTGAGCCAGTGAGAAGTAATTAATAATCAATCAAACAATTAAGTCACTAATTTTATTCCATCTGAATATAAACAAAACTGAAAATTTTACTGACAATCAGGTTTCACCTAACCGCATACTATTTAAAAATTATATTTGAAAATTCTACTTATCTTAATAACAGCAATGTATAGGTTGACAAAACTGGATCCGATTCCAATACACTTCAAGAAGCTGTATCCGAATCATGTACTCACTCTTTGAAGATAACATAAAATTTTCTTTCACCTATTTAGTGTATTGTCCAACCTCATTATATTCTGTATTTCTCCTTATATGTATTCTCGCAAATACCTCAAATCTTTCCATATGATATTTTCTTATTTCGTTACTTCTTGCAGTGTAATACTAATTTGCATAAGTCACAGTTCAATCAAAAAGCAACGCTCTTAATTGAAATAATGTTATAAAGTAATTCGAAAGTTAGTTAAAGAAAAAGGGGACAGATAGCTAATTGCATCAGGATTAAAAATAAAATAAACACACACACATTTCATCAATTTCTTTGCAGAGCAAACTAGCAACTATATTTTCTGCTACATCCAAGAAAAATCAAAAGAAATCATTTAATATACCAATATATTCCACCTCGATCTTATGTACTCCGAAATAAAAAAATTATATATTGTGATGTGTTATGATGCATTTAATCCTACGGTTAATGATTATAGAACAATAACACATAACTCTGAATAAAAGTAGGCGTAATATCGGAGTAACCGACACTTCAATAAACGAATAATAATGAGAACTTTTGCATATAAATAATTATCATCTTCTAACCAAAGGAGGAATTACATGATAATTAGATATTACTCTAGTCACATTAATCAACGAACGCTTTAATAGTTGACAGAGGCCTTCTAATACTCATTATATTTTGTAACAGAGATATTATATTTTCTCTATTTCGCTCTCAATATTTTTGCCATTTTGTAAGGGGAATTTTACTTAACCCCTGACGATGATTGCTTAATGTATAATAAAAATAACTGTAGCGCTCAGAACAAACAAAAATTTTGCTGCTGAAAAAAATAATTCAGTGCAATATGATATTTGATTATATATTAATTATAGTGACTAAGCTTTTGGAATGGAGTATATGGACCCTTCGCGTCTGAAATTTGTTATTCATTGCATATATTAATAATTTTTTGCAAAGTCATAACACATATCTTGACCTAAAACTAAAATATATGAAGATATAAATGGAAAAGTAAGCGCTGGATTAAATTAAATGTTGTCGTCTTTTCAAGTTTATGACTATGAACTCTATTTCTTATACATATATGTAGACAGTGGGGTGATGGAGATTGTTCATCCCGAATCTACGATGGTTTGCTCTTAGTAAGGAGGACTGTTGCCTGGGAGGGACATTTCACGTTTCCTAGTAATGTTGTTGATGATTCAAGAGATGAAGCTTTGCGTAGCTTTACTTGTTGTTTTGACCAGGAGATGATGAAGATGAAAGTATTTACATATGATATGAAAAATAGGTTAGACCATCGAATCTAAGGTGGATGGCATCGTAGGCTAACATATTGGCGTGGGCGCTGGAGACACTCGAGAATGCGTTTGAGTTCACTATCCTCGGTGCGGAGGAAGAAGCTGGAAAAAATGGCGGCACCAGGGGGCAGCGAGGTGTCAGCTCGGTTTTTTCTGAGATAGGTGGCTGCTTAGTTCCTGCTCTGATTCGTTGGCGAGCATCGTGGTATCAGGAGGAATGGTTTTACAGTATAGGTGAATAAGTGTGCCTTAATAGATGGCTGAATTCTACATATATGTGTTCCCAATCTCCATCCATCACTCATCTCATCCATCCATCCATCCATCCATCCATCCATCCATCCATCATCCATCCATCCATCCATCCATCCATCTGTCCATCCATCCATCGTATCCATCCGTATCTGTCCCTGTAGCATCTATCTATCTATCTATCTGTCTATCTATCTATCTATCTATCTGTATCTGTCA
>BMAW01080455.1:77862-112971 GCA_019974015.1 Nephila pilipes
AATTTATTATTTAGGGTAATTATTGAATTAAAAGTTAAATCATTACAATTTTCCCCCCTCCGCAAGACGCGGATGTGCGTTGGGCCCTAACACATAACCTTTATCTTACAGGGGTGTCAAAGGAAAAAAAATCGAAGTTTAAAATTTAGAGTTATGTTTAAAATAAGTTACACCTAAATAATTCATATTTTAAAATTTAAAAATTTTATGCCTTGGAATCCCTTCATTCTTTTAGAACACATACAATTTTAAAAGATATTCAAAATATTAAATACTAATTAAAAATATAAATTTGTTGTGTGTAGTAGTGTGCTTAAACATCTAACAAATTCTTGAACCTGTAAAAAAAATACAAATACAACAGATATGTGGGTGGCATTTTGTAAATCAAAAGCAATATAAAAAAAGTATAATATTTTTAAAAGATTAATTTGACAATTCTTAAATTCAATTGCATTTTGATCACTGATGACAAGACTCTGACACAGTATCCAATACGTTGTTTACAAATTTTCCACATGCATCTCTGGGTGAAGAATGAACATGTAAAAACTTAAACTCTGATTTTCCACATGGTACAAGAATGTCAACAGACATGGAAATACAAGTTTTTTTTTTTTTAATTGCTTTTACAAATATAAATAAAATTTATATAGTAGTTACAAAAGTATGTTTGTATTATTTATTACTTTCTTATTGTCTTAGTCTACAACAATTTCTAAACCAAACCTTTTTTCAAAATTAGCTGAAGAAATGTGGTTGACAAAACTGTGCCACACTTGTTCGCATGTCAAACTAGAACAGCTATTCTATTTTAATTATTTATTACTTATACATATTATTCATCATTTAAATTAATTATCCACCTTCCTTTATTAATACCTTCATCTATAGAAATCATCTAAACTAGACACACATTCTTTTAAATACAAAACATCTTTTAAACTTAAAATAGTATTATTGATAATTAAACATTCAAAAATTTTCTTTTACTTTCATTACATAAAACAGATTGTTGGTTTTCATTTTAAAACCATATAATATTCATTTCATAAAGTATATAACATTTCTTATTTCAACAACAACTTCATTTAAATCAATATATTATTTATCATTTCTCAAGTAATGTTTAACAACAATATGCTTCATTCAAATCTAAAATATTTCTCAATAATTATTCAATTCAAACTAAAATATGTAAATTCATAGATATTTCTTATAATATTTTAGAATATCCACCACACAGATCTAATTAAACATTGTTCAAATATTTTTCTTAATAAAGCAAAAATTATAAAATTTAAATCATATTCATTTATATAGCACACATTATTTTTCTAGTTTGTTTACCTTGTAGCAATAATAAGATTTCAATTTGTGGTTTCAAAAAATGTTTCACTAAAAATATTCTGAAATATTAAATATAAACAAACTTTGTTTTACTACACACACAAAATAAAATGTTATTTCTTACATATGACTGTGGCCTAGAAATCCATTTAGAATTAAATTCAAAAGCTATTTCATCTATGTATAATAATATCACATTTTTTTTTATAGTTAAAAACTTTTAGAAACCAGACACTTTTAGAACAATTCCAAACTTTGATAACACACACAACACATGATGTAATATTTTTCAAAAAACACTTTTATAACATTTAATCAAATTCCAAAATATGTTAACTTTTTATATTTCATAAGAACTAAGTATCAAAATTTAAATGAATACCAATTTCAATTACACATCAGGCAATGTTATCACAATAATCAATTTACAGAAATAATGCTTTAAAATTTACTAATTAGAAATTAATTTAATTTTTATAAATTTAATAAATCCTTGAAAATTCACTAAAAATTTAACTTAGCTGACGCAATCCCAGATGAAATAAATATTTTTCTTTTTAAGTTCACATACATGGTAGGGCTTGCACTGCTTCCTAATTAGAATTCCACTTTGTTTGTTTCGAATGATATAGGTCGGCCATATTGGAACATCTCAAAAGATGCGTATTGAAAAAAAAGTCCTTGAAAATTGATGGAGATTTTTAATCGGCATTGCAACGGTATCGATGGTCGTTAGGAAAGACTGGCATCGCTGTTGATTTCTGCTGGCGGCCTTCATGCGGGGTTTCGGTATGATTCCTGGTCGTTGGAAAATGGAATTCCAGTAGAATTGCTCGGCACGGTCTCACTCTCCTGTTATCAAAATTTAAATCTCACGTTTCCACCAGTGAGGAACTTTTATCCTACCGGCTAAATGTAACATTATTCCTATCGACTTTTGTAATGCAACATAATATCAGATACAGTCGAGGCGTATTGAATTTTCACTTTTATTTAAAGCTGTGAGAGTGAGACCATTTTCACATTAAGTATTTGGTTACATCATTTTGGTAAGAACAGAACAATTGTATGAAAAAAGAGCAAGCGCAGTATGAAAAAGAGAGAGCGTTTTTGGTTATATACTAGGGAAAATTCCCATCAAACGTCATAAGCACGTGATAAGAATAAGGGGATTCCAGGGAAATATAGTAGATAGGGAATTAAAAAGGGATTGTTTTTGATAGATTTATAATTAGTTTAAGCAGAATTAATCCTTTTCGAGAGCGCGTGATGTAATAAATTATAGGATACTTTTGGAAGGAGATCAGGAAATAATAATGAACTCTTTACTTTTGTATTAGGGAATGAGATAGAATAGAAAGTTAATTTATTATTTAGGGTAATTATTGAATTAAAAGTTAAATCATTACATATATGTACATATATATATATCTATATATAACTATATGTATATATATATCTATGTATATATATATATACATATATATCTATATCTATGTATATATATATACATATATATCTATATCTATGTATATATATATATATATACGTACATATATGCATATATATGATGTACTAATGTACTATTATCCATTATTTGCTATAAACTGCTTTTTAGTATGATATCCATCTGAATGTGAAAGAAGAAAATCACATAAAAGTAAAAAAAAATTGAAGATCGATTCGCAGCTGCAAAAGATGATTCCTTTTCTTTCAAACTGATCCTATTTTTTCTTAGAAAATGCATATTGTTGCCGAAAAAATATCGAAGAGAGTAGAAAATTCCAGTAATTTATCACTGAACAGACTATATTTTCTTTATCGACTCAATGGCTGATAATGCCCATTTTTTTTCTTGCAATACGAAGAAAGAAAGACATTTGTTACTACCTGGACTACATTGTATTACTACATTTGTGTATTTTTGAATTTTGTTTCCTTTCAAAGCATTATTACAGTTATGTCCATAACTATCTTTATATGTCTAAAAATAACTCTATTCTAAGAAATACTGAATAAATTTAATCAATTTTTAAAAGATATGTGAAAGACATACTCAATTAGCATTAGCCAATCAAAAGTGATTAAACTATTTGTTATATACATTTTAAAAAGTTGTGTAATACAAAGGTGAATCAAGCAGTTTATGCAAAGTAAATATCTGAGAGAATATTTGTAATAAAGCGATTTTGAGTTATCAAAACTGTTTATTATAATTTTGAAGTAACATTCGCAAGTTCGAATTAACGTCTACTTAGGTTCAAGATAGTCAAACATGGAATACACAAGATATTTAAGTATTTCAAAACAAACAGTATGGACGCCATTGAAGCAATTTTAAATCTCTGTAATTGATGTAGCTTTAAGTTGGCATACACAAGTTCGTAAACATATGAACATTGTTTTTTCAATATTCAAATTTTGCAGCTTCAGCCTGACTTAACAGGAAGCCTACTGCTCTGCAGTTAAATGAAGAAATTGTACCTGGCCTTTGAACGACCGTATTTTCGGAACCCATAAACTATAGTATTAATGAAAATATTTTTTTTACTCCGAGGGAAAATGAATGTATTCCATTTTCGTCACAACAAAAAGAAGAAATATCTATAATTAGTGAAAGAAAACATCAAAACTAAATTAATTTCCAATTGACTTATCTTCTCTTCAATGATGAGTCGAAATTCAACTAAAAATCTTTTTATATGGTTTTTATAAATGCAGAGAGTCAGAAAAGAAAAATTTGACTTAAAACCGTACCTATAGTTGACTTTTATACGGCAAATATGATGGTATAATAAAAAATACTGATTAATGGGCGTACGCCCCTACACTTTTTGAACAGTGATTATAGAACCAGCCAGAGATTTTGCTGAAAATCGGCAATACAAATTAACGTAACTCCATTTTTATGACGTCAAACCGTGACGTATAAAAGCTAATAAACTGGGTGGTTCATAGTGGTTATACATGAAGGAAGTGGATGAATCAATGGACAGTGCGTGTCACAGTTGTATGGATGCAGATAGCAGAATACGAAATGTGGAAATTGTTCCTATACTAAGATGGTATTTTTTCTTTACTAATTTCTGTTATGTATAGAAGAAACATGTTTCTTATGAAAAAAGCTGGACATGATTTTCTGTAGATATCATGTTGAGGACATTTTGTAAGACATTTAAGAGGTGCATGTGGAACTGATTATTTATGCATGATTGATAATACTTATACGCATCGATAAATCTTGTTAACGAATTTCTTGAACATGAAGCCAATGTGTGAATATCGTGGGGAAAAAATATAACGGCATTTATCTGATGGAAAACTTGAAAAATCAATTCTCTATTTTGTCACATATTGAAAAACCGACTCATTATTAAGCGCTTAACTGCTTATATAAATGCATTTTCTTTCTGTTATTCATTATGAGCTTCATTACTTTCAATCTAAATACAAATAAGTTATGTCCAATAAATTGGTGTTATTTATTTAAATCACGTTTAATCTCCTGATATAAGATTTGGAAAATCAGTTGACGTATTTAACTCAACTATCAAACTCAATATCAAACGCTTTACGACGTAATATGTATTTATTCACTTCTGTTCATTATACATAATTAATTTTAGCCTGATCCATATAAGTCACGTTTAATTTATTGGTGTTATTTATTAAGTCATGTTTAATCTCCTGATCTGAATCTTATAGGATACTTGGAAAATCAGATCACTATTTTGTCACAAACTAATCTATCAAATTAGTATTAAGAGCTTCATAGCTTATTATAATCATTTCTTTACTTTTGTTCATTATGCTCCTTTAATTTTAATTTAATCCACATAAGTCACATGTGCATATGCAAGACACCTTAACGCGTTGGCACACAGATAAATTGACTAACTCTGCGTGAGAAGTTTTCACAAGTTTTATTCAGTTCATGCGCTGAAGAACGTTGTTAAGGCTTGAGCAGAAAGAATGGTGGAACAAAGAGGACACCTGTAGATGTTTTCGAATGAAAAATTGTTGGAAAGATCGAACCTAGGTGATCACAAATCAAAATGGGTCAAATTCGAACTTAATCTTAGTGTGTGATATCAAGACTGTAGTAGAGGTTCCAAAATGTAGAAAATGTGAATCGTTGACCAATACCAGATCAGTAAAATGTCATGACAGTTCGCCAAGATCGATATCTGGCAATAACTACGTGGTGTTAGATAAACAGTTGAGCTAGAGGATTGGTTTCAGCAGTTCCAGCCACCACATTAAAACGAATTTACGATCAAACCGTTTACAGAAGATTCATTCATGTTTATCTAAATGTCACATGGCCAGCAGCTTGCATTACTTACAATGTAGGCATATACGAGCTCGCCTAAACGGGAATTTGGACGATTAGCACGGGGGCTTCGGACTGTTGTATAGTGTGATGTTCAGGAACAAAGAATGCTTAATGATTAATTTTTAATTAAAATAAGTTAAAGGCAGGATAAGAAATGAGGAAGTCTTTTCATCCGAAAAACGTCATTGAAGAAAACATTGTTTTCTGTCAAGGGGTATTGTATTATCACATTGTTTCTTTATTTTAAAACCGTTTTTCATTCGTATATTATATTTCTCACTATTTTCTGGCCTAGATGTCTCTTATTAATGACATAATTATCAATTATGCTTCACTTTTGGACACCAATGTATACAAAAATGTTATTACGTTACATGAAAAAATAACTGATATAAAGTTTATATTTTTTTGTAAATTAGTTAACATAACATTTAGAAAAGAGGTTTCATAAGCGTCTCAAAAAATTGAGAACCAGTTAATCATAAATTAATATTATTATTAGTGTTTTTAAGGGAAAAATACATTTTACTTCTCATAAGAATAATTTTAAAATTATTTTTTTCAATAATATACTTCCCATTTGTCATAATATTTATTAAAGTAGTTGAGAAAGTATTACTTCTTTCAATACATTCAGAAAACATTTCCTTTCATTCTATTGTAAAGACCGTTTTTAGAAAAGGAGAGACAAATTTTGTTATATTGAGATACACAATGCGTATATGTGATCAAAACATTAGAAAACAATATATATATATATATATATATATATAACTGATTGACCCGAAAAGTCGCGAAAAGCATCACATCGAAAATGTTTACTAAAGACCATAAGTCTAACGGGAATGGAAAGCTAACTAGGGTACTTGGAGGTATGATACTCGTATTTACCAAAGAAGGTTTAACACTAATTGTGTGCCAAACGATTACTTTTCAACTATAAGTTTCGGCATATTAGTTCCTGTCTGATAATAAGTTCCAATATTCAGTGATAGTGAAGTTTATTACTTTTATGATCATGATAAATATATATTTCTAAATGAAGTATATTAGTTTGATAATAAAGTATATTAGTTTGATAATAAAGTATATTAGTTTGATATGAAGTATATTAGTTTGATAATGAAGTATATTAGTTTGATAATGAAGTATATTGCTTTTATGATAATAGAGTATGTATTACTGAATGAAAAATATTATTTTGATAATGTAATATAATACTTTTTTATTATACTTCTTCATCATAATATTTTTTAATATGTTCCCACATATTAATTCCTTTCTGGCATTCAGTTCCAGTATTCTATGGCAACGAAGTATATTACTTTTATACTAATGTAGTATATAACGCATCAATCAATAACTCCCGAGACTAACCCAGAGATGGCACTCGTAGTAAACCAGTAACCAGGTCTTTCTAGAGTACTAACCTTTGCTTGAAACGTGTCAAAATTTTAAGTCGATCGGACCAGAAACAGCTGAGTTATCGAGGTTGGAGTAAAGTCGTTTTGTAGTTTGTTTAAAAAATGGAAAAAACCGAGTTTCGTGTTCTGATAAAACATTGTTTTTTAATGGGTAAAAGCACCGTGCAAGCGAAACAATGGATTGAAAAATGTTATCCGGACTCTTGTCCATCAAAAGCAACGATTTGTCGGTGGTTTGTCAAGTTTAAACGTGGTCGTACCGACACAAATGACGCGGAACGCTCGGGTAGACCTGTGGAAGCCGTTACACCGGAAAATGTGAGTAAAGTGACAAATATTATAATGAAAGATCGTAAAGTGAAGCTCCGTGAGATTGCTGAGATGACACAGATATCATATGGAAGTGTATTTACTGAAAAAGGTTTTTTGAAGTGAAGTGAAAAAGGTTTTTTCCAAGTGGGTGCCGCGATTGCTTTCGATGGAACAAAAACAGCAACGAGTCGATGATTCAGAAAGCTGTTTATCGCTATTTACTCGCAACAAAAAAGATTTCTTGCGAAAAACATGGAAAAAAAACAAAAACAAAAAAATAAAAACAAAAACAAAAAAAACAAAAAAGATTTGGAAAAGCGTTGGAACGATTGTATCACCCTAAAAGGTGATTAACAAAAGGTGTTATGTTGATGAATAAAAAAAAAAATTGCAAAAAAAATGTTGTTTTCAATGTTAGACTCGGGAGTTATTGATCGATGTGTTATTACTGAATAAATGATATTATTTTTATAATGAAATATATTAATTTTTTTACTATACTTCATTACCATTCTTCTTTAAAATTATTTTTCTCTAAGACAACTTGATTTATATTCCAATATTTAATGACATCTGGATTATGTTCTATTCACGAAATACTTTTTATGACACAAAATAAGTTTCAAAAAAAAAATCACTAAAGTTGTGAAAAATCAGTTTAAGACATCCTATAAAGAGAAATAACGCCCACCTCTAGAAAGCACCTGATGAATTAATATATTAGAGAACAGAAATAAATAAGATACTTTTTTTTGGAAAATTATTATGGAAAGTTATTAATTAACTGATTTTATCGTAATATTTACATGAAAAATAATAATATTAAATACCCGTGTATGTCATTTCTAGTTTAAAATAGCATATAATATTTCATTCTTAATGTAATTCAAATCAGTTATGGTGTAATAGTTTCTTACATATTAAAAGTGAGAGATTATATTCTCCTTTTTTTTATGGTTTATTTAAAACATTTATGCTGCCTTATTTACATACAACAGGAAATTAAAGAATTGATAAATCTGAAAATGCAGAATTTTGATGTTTTTATCTCATACAAAATTTCAATTTTTTTGAAATTCTGAAGTGCGTGACATAAATACATCCTAAATATATAATATATTTTTTTTACTTTAAGAATCTCTCTCTCTCTCTCTCTTATACAATAGGGTTTGTTATATATTATTAAGAACGAAACTTTAAAATTAGAAACGAGTTGCCCACATGTATTAGTTCCAAATATATTATTCAGTTAATTTAAAATAATTCTTATTTTCTTTAGACTGCTATGGGAGTCTGGGTGAATATACTTGAATATTTTTTTTTTAATTGCGCAAGATGTATTAAATATTGTAAATCTATTATTATAACGCTTTGTATTGTTTGTTACAAAAAATTAAGCATAATGAATTTTGCAGAAAAATATCATGACAATGTTTTCAGTTGTTAGTACTCACTCGCAACATCTTTGTTACAATATATATATGAAATTTCTTGAAACGAATGTAGAAAGGTACTAGCAGCAATTTACAATTGGCTTTGTTTGTACACTTCCATAAAGGAAAACAACAGAAACAAATGTATTTCCCAAGACTTTAAGCTTAAGGTGTCCCCAATATCCCCTTTATTGTCGTCCTTAATAGCTAGAACTTTCCTCGTTTGGAATTTTATTTTGTTTTGTTACTTCCTTTCAACAGAATCGACTCAAAGTTTCACTTTCACTTTCACTATGTATCAATCAAGGAAGACAAAACCTAACACGCACAAAGAAGAAACCCAATTTCGTTCATTTTATCGTTCAGGAAAGCTCACAAATGTGATGAAAAAAATGAACAATACAAAAATAGTATCAGCCATTTTTATTTTACATTTTATTGGGTAAATTTCTTGAAAGGTTTTATCAATGAATTCCAAGAGAAACTTTCTGTTCTCAAAACATATGCTAATATTTATATCTACAAGGAGACAAAATAAAAGAACTCAGTCTTCTGAGTGTAATTTTAAGTATTCCAAATTACCTAGAGTGTTTTCCATATGAGAATGAAAAATATTCTCTCTTATCAATGTATTCTTATAAAAGATAAGATATTGTAAGCTGAAAAATCGAACTTAAATTCTTCACTGAAGAGCGACTACTGAAGCCCAAAAATAGTTAACAGTCAAGATGAGAATGACCTTGTTAGTAATTATGAATCAATAGAGTTAACATAAGTGACAAATTTTATCTCCAAATATCTCCAATTCGACAAATTCATAAATATAAATGCATGACTCTAGATAAAAGTAGAAAAAAATATAAGAAAGTTGTTTGATCAAAAACAACTTTGTTTCGCTTTTGTTTTAACTTTGAGTGTTTAATTTCCATACAGGAGAACGTCTAAGTTACTTCTAATTGATGGAGAGAGCCGCTTAGCATAAAACTGCTTGCAAAATAATCTATGTCCTTATAATGAAGAAAAGAAGTATTTTTTCTCTTCATTACCTTATGCTATTGATGTGTCACACTGCGACAACACATTTTACATAACAACATGGCATGAGATTACAAATTTACAAAACCTTCATTCCTTCTTTTTTAAAATGTTAAGATTTTGTTTTATTAGTTAAAGAAAAATCAACGTTGCAAGCCGTATCACTATAAACTTCAAATTCAAAAACTTAGTTATTTTATTGCTGTTATAATACACCAACAACAAAATATTTTGAATAGACATAAGTTTTGATAAAAATTATGACTATATGAGACATCAAGAACTCCCAAGAAAAAAAATTTAATGAATAAATTTTCTGTTAAAAGACCTATTGTACAAACATAAGCAAAATTTACGTATTTACGCAAAACTGGGTAATTCAAAAAAATGTTTATATTGATATTTTATAAACTGATTAACAAAGAATGTAGCATTTTCTAGAGAATAGAGTATTATTTTGATAAAACATCTCTTACGTTGGAAGCTTTGGTAGTTCGAGTTCGAAGCACAGAAATTTTCTTTAGAAGTCACCTGTAATGTTCCTTTTTTAGCAATATAAATAATTTTCTATTCAATATAAAATGAAATAACTAGTCTATTATGCGTGTAATTATTTGAAAAATATATTTATATTAAGTCAGGTACAGTTTTGAACTGAATTTTAAACGTAAAAGATAAAATTTTAGTATGACACGAAAATTATTATATATAGATAATAAATAAAATATACATATTTTGACTAAATATTGTGTTATTACAATGTACTCTTTCTTACTCCCTGTCACCTTAACTTCTTATATTCAGTAGCAATTACGATGTAAAAAAATAGCTCATTATATTCAAATGTTCGGATTCTCTACTTATTATTGCGATTGTTAAGTTGTTCATGTACTTTGAGAACGCCATATTTTTTTTTATCATCCACCCACCCATACATATTTATATATACACTCATGGACAAAAAAAATTGCACACCTAAAAGGAGTCGTCAAAATGATGAGAAATTTTACATACTTAATGACTACTTTGATAAAAGTGAATGATTAGAAAATCAAAGAAAAATAATCATTTATTTCAGAGAAAAAGACAAAAGAACGGAGGATTTAATACCCTTTTGAACCCCCTGTAACGCAAATGCCCGATGTGATACGATCGGATATTGAGGCATATAAGTTCTGTACGATGTCTTGAGACATTTCGTTCCATATTTGCTGTAACCTAGCCTCTAGTTCGTTCAAACTCGTGGGATGCCCAACTCACCGTCCCAAATGATTCCAGATATGCTCGATGGGAGACAAATATGGGGATCGGGATGGACAAGGAAGGGTAGTAACATTACGGAGACAGTCTTGTGATACTCTTGCTGTGTGAAGCCGAGCATTGTCTTGTTGAGAAATGGCTCCTGGGAGCTGTTGTAGAAGTAGCAACACATGTGGTTGCAGGATGTCATAGACATACTGCTGGGCTGTCATGGTGTCACTGATCATTACTAGAGGTGACCGTGTATTGTAGGCAATGGCATCCCATACAATCACACCAGCTGTGGGAGCGGGGTGTCGCTGTAAAGCAAAGGTAGGATTGAGGCGTTCACCGCGGGTTCTCCACACTCGAACACGATTGTCATCACTGTTGAGATTGAATCTGTATTTGTCGCTAAAGGCGACCTGGTTCAATTCTGCTACAGTCCAATTTCATAGTGCGCGGCACCACTTCAAACGGAGGAGTCGATGGGGGACGTCAAAGGCAGCACACGTAATGCGCCCCGCGATCTCAAATGTCCTTCATCAGGCGCCTTCGTATGGTTCGAGAAGATACAGAGGCCCCTAGTGAAGGTGCTACCTGTGCCTGGATGAAGGCCGATGAAGCAGTTAGCTGTGTGCGTGCTTTTCTTACGATGTGGTGGTCTTCTCGACGACTGGTCTGTCGAGGGTGCTCTGAGCCTGGTCTTCGTGTAAATGACATCTCTTTGATCCACTGGTCCCAACACCTCCTCACAACATACTCAGAGAAGTCTTATTGACGAGCTACTCGCGTAGCTGATGTTCCTGCTTCCATCATGCGATGTTTCTCCCCCTTTCAAACTGCGACAACTGCTCATATTGTCTTCGAAAGCGGCGTAATCGCATGTTTACCTCAGCTCTACCTTTGTAAACGATTCGCCACACTCAAACAAGCTTTGGTTACGTGTTTTATACTCCACGGAGAATGATGTTAAATGCCCTCTACCGGCTATACCTAATGCGCAATCACGCTGCATTTCTAATCATTTGCAAATCTCCCCGACATGTACCTTCATGCCAAGTTTCGTTACGATCCCCCTATTATTTCTTGGTGTACTATTTTTTGTGTGCATAAGTGTATATATATATATATATATATATATATATATGTGTGTGTGTGTAAACGATCCTGTCGACTAAATGCAACGTATTTACTTTAATGTTTGTTCAATATTAATGAATCATTCCATACATGGCTGAAATACTTTTATTTCCATAATGTAGTAGACTTTATTCGGGCTTCGGCCACCAATGGCCGAAGCGAAATTACCATACAAATCTCAAATGATCATTAGTGAGAGAAGGACCAGTGTAAGATAGATGCAGTATGAAAAGGAGAGAAGCATAAGGAGAGAGTGCTGATAAGAAGAGAGTGCTGAGAGAAGACAGTTTTTCGCTGTGTTTTGCTATTTATATGAGGGAAAATTCAATTAAACATCAGAGTCCAAACTCTCTGAATGGAGGGACTTCTAGGGAAGATAAGTATAGACCTAAAGTCTGGTAGGGATCATACCTACAGGTCTGTTCCATGGGAAGAGAGCATTGTCAGCAATTTATTAAAACGCGTGATTGAATTAATAAAAACGAATAGGAAAATTTAGTAAATTAAATTATTTAAGTGAGAAATTAATGGGAATTAAGTTAAATGATTACATATATATATATAAATATATATATATATATATATGTGTGTGTGTGTGTGTACATATATACTATTTACTATGTTTGTTGTTTTATCACCTTTACTTTAATTTGTTACCTAAGAAATATCTGTCCATATACTTATGAGATGCGCAACAGAAAAATAAAACTTCAGAAATTATTTAATCTTGGATGTTGAATAAAAGAAACAAGGCATTTCAACAGTTGACAATTAGCTTTATTGATTTACTTTGATGGGCGAAAAAGGAAGCATTTCCTAACATTGTCTCATTGAGAATATCACAAATATTTATATTATATCCTTTTCTATAATGGAGAAATTATCTCCGTTTGGAATCTTATTTTTTTTCTCATATTTCCTTTCAGCAGCTATGGCGTGAATTTTTTTTTCACAACCATTGTAATCGATCAATGGGGACAAAATTTAAAATGTAAAGTGAGGGAATCATTCTTACTTTTGCTGTGGATTTTCTTGAAACAGAACTAAAAAAAAAAAAAACTAAACAGGATTAAAGTAAAATGATTCATCTTTTATAATAAAGAATTGCGAATAATTATGCTATGCATTCTTTTCTAAAAGCAAGAACATCCATCCATTACAACCATACCTTAAATTTATGACCGGGTCTGATCCAGATAGAACTAATCTCACTTTCCAAGGGTTTTTTAAATTTTGCAAAAATCTACTGTGTATTTTGAGTGATAAAAAATTATTTTACTTTGAATGTGTGTCTGGATAGAGAATAGAAGCTATTAATCTCACAAAAGATCGATTTAATAAATTCGGTTATGATGCCCTTAATTAATTATAATGTTCAGTTAGAACACATTAATTAGAAAATTATTTTTGAGATTGTTAATTGCATTATAAGAATTGAACCGAAAACTGAAATAAACCTTCAAATGAAGACAAAAAAAAATGCAATTTTATTTTGGAAAATACAATTAATTTTAAGTCAACCTGTCTAAATTTTTTATAGGACGTACAATAGAATTACATCTATTCGTAGATTTTTTTCCGTTTCAGGTGACTGATACGTTTTCGACAATAAAACGAAATGAGCTCATTTTATAACAAGTTTTGAATAAAGAAAAGTAATTTTTTTTCAACTAAACATAATGGAAGTTATATTTTAATATCGAGGTGTCTGTGTACTTATGTATCTGTTACAGCAAATAAAATAAAAATTTTAAACACTCGTAATTTTGTTTGAGCTATTAATCATCAACATTTGTATTTAAAATTGTAAGTCGCACTTCGAAATACATCTTGCATATAAATTCTACTACATGTATAGTATTAAAAAACTTTCGAAACACTTATAAGATTAAAACTGTGCAGTCTTAAGGTAATTATAGTTTCAAAAACTTTATTTAATAAATCTTACACTGATCGGAAAATTTCCTCTTTTCACAATGTGGAAAATATCAGCTCTATAGATAAAGGAATTTTTCTGGAAAGTGTATCACAATATAAAAGTACAAAAAGCAATTACTGATTTTTATCTCTAAGACATTATACTTATGTTTATAATTTGAAAGTTTAGCTTTTAGAATGTTCTGTTTATTAATTATTTGTAAGTAATAGAATAACAGATTCATCGAAGCATCTCCAATTTTTATAACAACAAAATAGAAAATGAAAATCGATATGCTTTTTAACGTTTCAGTTACATATATTACCTTAAAAAATATATTATATTTTACATTAATTTAATGTTAACTTGAAAAAAAAATTATTGTTTTAAGTGAAAAGGTAAAAGTTATCATTTTGTACACTTCTCTTATCGTAGTATAATAAATACTAGAAAAAATTATTGCATTTACTTTCCTCGAAGTCTGCCTACCCATGAAGTGAATAATTCAGATGGTGAAAGACTTGTAGAAGGTATCTTGTTGCCTCTAGATCAGATGTTAGCTTAATATGAAGTCATCGTTGAATATAATCGGCTTACAATATGCATTGCTTTAATATCAATGTTCTTTACAAAGTGCTAAAAGAGACCTTCATTTCGCAGAAGAGAGTGGCATGCATATATAATGTCTTCTGGTGCAAAAATATCTCTCTTAGGTAGTCATCTGGAAACAGTAACCCCTTTTGGCTGGTTTGTCTGATTGGTGACTTTAAATTAATGATACCTTGATACCTAGAGACTATTATCTACACTAATTTATTATAATTAATTTAAAATATTAAAGATGATGTTTACAGGATAAGGTGTTCGTCGCACTTATATTTTCCATTCTCTTTAGGTGCGTGTTGCACGTTTGAAAAATATTAGAACGTTCTTGAGAATGACGTTCCATTTAAACGTTTTGCTGATCTTTAATACACCCAACTTTGAAAAACTTTTCAATTGAATGATTTGGGCAAGACTCTTCACCTGGGACAGGAATTGACAGTACAACTCGACATCTAAAAGAAGCGTTTTGTTAATTTCCAAGATAATTGGAATCTAAAAGGTCAAAGTTCATGAGAAACAAATATGATGCTCGTCTTTTCTCACTAGTCTAGGTGTCTTAAATGAGAACCATATCCTGATGTTAATGGAACCACTAATGAATTTGCTAAATGTGGTTCGCCGCTGTTTGGAACTTAGGTTCTATACACACATGAAGTTAACGAGACAGTTGAAAAGATGCTACACTCGATTACAACTCGCTCCATTCGAAGTTACTCGCTCTTGTTATAACTCGCTTCAATGTACAAACACCGATCATCCATGACTCTCTAATACAAATATAACAAGTATTTCACTACACGCATCAGGACTAAGAAAATTATATCCACTCAGTATATCGCTATGAACGGTAGATTTATGGGTCAAGCAATACATCAAATATCCCTAAATTTCATCATCTTAATCCAATATAAGAAGAAAAAATATTAGTTGCTCATTTTAAATGTTATATTTTCACTTTCATGGAATATTCCAAAAAAAAAAAAAAATCACTGTCAAAACAAACTCTCCGAAGCGTGATAAAACAAATAATTAATTAGAAAATTAGAAAATGCGCTTAGAGTAAGGCGACCAGACTTCCTGCTTTTAGTTGGACGGTCCCGAATTTTAACAATTTATCCCGCGTCCGGCATGGTTTTACGAAAGTCCTGATTTTTAGAAATAATGCACGGCAAGCAAGGGAACAGCTTGAGAACGGAAAGGGAATATACGGTTTTCGGCTTCCATGTAGCTATTTCTCCAGATATGAGCTTTACATTATTTTTGCATATTTTAAAATGCAAAATTTTAATAATAAATAATTGTTGAGAACTGCTTATCAGGAAATGCTTATCAAAGTTAGCCTTGATCAGTTGCTAGAATACCACCACGATTGTTTGGTCTTAATTAATTGACTGGAGCAATGGCATTTTTTGCCACTGGCTGCGACGAAAACATTTTGTAGCTGTAAAATGATTAGAGAACACTGTGTACACTTCCACAGATTTTATTCTTATGGCGACATGTCCCACTAGTGATCTAGCATTATTTGGAATATTGTTGCAAAGGAATAACATCGTGTACAAAAATTGGATACGGGGGGAATTTTAGAGATGAGGAAGGTCAGGATGTAAAGAGTTTGTTGGTCGTCCATGTAATAACGCCTTCGCATATTCAGTTTTGTAACTGTCTCTCATACAATACACATCGTACTGCGTGTTAGTGCTAGATAAACAAGTGATGTCAAACAATAAGCTATTCAGATGATTTATGTTTGTAATTTATTTAGGTACCAACAAGAACCCCCTTTCCCCTGTCAATGGTGTCCCGCTTTTCGAATATTGAAATCTGGTCACCTTAGCTTAAAGAGTATTGTTACAAAAATATCAATCCAGTGGGGTTATATGTGATAACCATTCAAAATGGAGGATAATAAGAAATGACATTTTATGCACAAATATTCAAGTCAAAACGTACACAGATATTAAAACTTGGACAGATTAATAGCACATTGAGGAAATACAGCAGTTGCGCAGTTTAGCGTCTCGATAGAGGAATGCCAGCAATATAGATACAAAACAGCACATGTAATGGTAGTCAATTTTATTGTTCAGCTAACCAGCTTACTAGCCCTTAGAACTGACTCTGACAGTCCCATCAGATTCTGCTTGGAAATACAAGGCGTCTCACAGCAGATTCAGTCCACTTCATGGTATATTATCTCATCCAATTCCAACCAATTTCCTTTCGACTTTCCACTTCTACGTATTTATAGCTGCTTTTGCCGGGTGTGATTTCACAGGGAAAATTCATGAAAGTCCGTAATTTTTGCTCTGATCGAGGCATCGGTTTGATTCCAATATTTTTGAGAAACTTTACTGTTTCGCTAAATTCACCAAGTTTTTCTTCGTCACAAAACAGATGATCTCTAAATTCATCGTAAAGTTTCATGGGTGATTGCTTAACCTTTCCTTTAGAACTTGATAAAATCTCTTTAAATTATCTCCTCCTTTATAAGAATTACACACCAGGGAAACGTTATCGCAGTTCAGTAACAGTATATACCTTGCATATCTCGATCCCTTTAAGTTTACGTAATATATACTTACAATAGAATGTAATTTGTTAAAATATTTTACTCTATATCATTCGTGTGTGTATAATTTACATTCAACTTCCTTAAAAAATAAAATTTTATATATTCTTATACTGCAATTAACTCTATAAGATGTGGAATATAATACAAACAAAAAATAAAGTAATGATGATGTAGTTAGAAGTTACGTTTAAAAAATAAAGTCACATGGCAGGAAAATGTGTCCGTAGGTCAGTAACAATATATTATCGACACATCTCACTGTCGTTTGAGCTTGCATAATTTACTCATAATTTACTCATAATACTTGAATAATTTGCGTCCTTAAAAATTCTCATCTAATTCGTTAAACCAATTTACTTTATACCATTCGTTTCGCTTATAAATTAGAGGCAGCGGTACCCTAGTGGTCATAGTGGAGGACTCACAGACGGCGGCTTTCGTCTAGTCGAGAGTTGGGATTGTGATGCCATTAAACATCCGCTGTGTAGCCGGGGCTGATGCACGTTGAATTTTTCGAGCTTCAAAGTCCTCCCGTTAGCGTGGTGTGGAGGTGAGGAGAGGGATGCTTACTCGGTTTTCGTCCTCGTGTCTCGACAGAGGTTGAAAATGCCAAAGTCCGTCACGAAAAGGCCTCGTGTTCTCTTCTTCACTGACGCTAATAAATCAAACAAACCAATCGCGTATAATTTAAATCCAACTTTTTTAGGAACTAAAATATTATATTTTCTTATGTAGAAATTAGCTCTCTAAGAGTGTGGAATATAATCCAAAAAAGAAAATGAAACAGCAATGGCTCTGTATTTTCAAAGTTTATCAATAATATTCTATGATATCTAATCCAATAAACCCTTATGTATGACAAAAAAGAAAATTGCATCAGAATAAATAAAAATCCAAGAGCAATTCACAGTTGGGAGAGATAATCTTTTTTAGTTATAAGTAAGATTATTTTTCGTATGAAACGCGAATTGTCAATTTGAAACGCATTGACACGTATTGTAGTTTTGTCATAGAATTGAGCAGAGCAAGAAATTCAAGTTATTTATCGCATAATAGACTATATTATTTTCTTTATCAAATTAAAGGTAGAGGATGTCATTTTTTCAAGAAGATTCATATCACTTGAAGGGAAAAAAAGTAATTATATTTTCCTCTTTATTCTTTAAAAGAATCTTTCTTTTTTCTTCTCATAAGACATTACGTTCCCCTTAACACCGCCAAATATGCACAGCAAACTTTTTAAACTAAATTTTTTGTCTTAGATCAGGTGTATGTTAGAATATTTCGAAGCAGACTTCCACCTTCTGCTCAGAACATTACCTGTCATTTAAAGATATCTCACCGTAAATATATGCATAAGAAATACTAGTCTTCTTAAATCAGATGAAAAATGTGTTATTATATTATCGATTAAAAAAATTGTAAATTTTCTTTATGTTTTTTTAGTTCTTATGATGGGAAAATAGAATGACATTTGGAATTTGAAGAAAATATTTTTTCTTCAAGTTAGTAAATTCTTCTTTCGAGCCTGGGGATTTCAAAGCTTACTGTACTCTAATTAATATTTATTTTAGGTAATCTACTTTTTTTTTCAAGAACAGAAAAAAAAGTTAGAACAAGTTAAAATAAATTTAAGAACAACATTTTCATTTTTTTCCGGTATTTTTCAAAATAAAATGTTCCACATAAACACATTATTCTGAATTAATTTTTAGGTGGGCAAGCACTGATAGTGTTTTGTTTAAAAGATTTTTTTTTTTTTGTTTTTTTTTTGTTTCAGATTTTCTCACGTTAGGCTTGTTTGTCTCTTGGTTTTGTTTCTGATTATTTTCATTTAAAAGGAAACACTATATAAGAATATATTTATTTTAAAGGAATGTGCACATACACTACAACTAAATATTTAATAAATATTAATTTTTAAAAAAATTATTTCAGTGTAAAATACAGAGATATATGCGTCATTAAAAATAGAGATTAATCTCACATTGAAATTAATGTTTTAATTAGTTAAAATAAATGTCAGTAAAAAAAATTTCAAAATTTGAAATAGGATTTTGGGGTACCATAAATTTCCGAAAAAATTGAAAACCTTTTATAATTTGTCTTAAATTATATGAATTTTCTAAATATATGAATAAATATATGAATATCTAAATATGTGAATAAATATATGAATATCCAAATATATAAATAAATATATGAATATCTAAATATATGAATATCTAAATATGTGAATAAATATATGAATATCCAAATATATGAATAAATATATGAATATCCAAATACATGAATAATTATATGAATATCTAAATATATGAATAAATATATGAATATCCAAATATATGAATAAATATATGAATATCCAAATACATGAATAATTATATGAATATCTAAATATATGAATAAATATATTAATACCTAAATATATGAATAAATATATGAATTTCAAAGCTCAAACAACGTTGCTTAGCGGGTTATTTAAGTTTAATTTAACATTGTACCTTCAAATCTTTAAATTGCGCTTTCTCCGTTCTCAGCATTTTTTTAATGAAGATTGTGCTCTTAAGGCTCCCGTCTACCCGCCATTTTGATTTTATGGACGTAATGTTAATCCTATGGAAATTCGACTTTAATTCTCACATCTTTACTATTCTACCTAATTGAATGCAATAAAGTGCATCTGAAAGAGCAAAAAATAATGAATGCTTCTGTGGAATTACTTTTTTCTACCGATTTTTAAGAATATTTGAAAATATTCTTTAAAGACCGGAAAGCTCAAAAACGAATAATTAAAATATTTTTAAAAATCGGAGGAAAAAAGTAATTCCACAGAAGCATTCATTATTTTTTGCTCTTTCAGATGCACTTTATTGCATTCAAATAGGTAGAACAGTAAAGATGTGAGAATTAAAGTCGAATTTCCATAGGATTAACATTACGTCCATGAAATCAAAATGACGGGTAGACGGGAGCCTTAAAATGCTAATGTCTTTCGTGAAATATATGTTATATTTTGAATTGTTTCGACAGTTTTAATTTTTTTTTTTAATTCCGTGCATGGAAATCTGGTTTAAATCAACAACTCTTTCAAAAAAATCCACAAATTACATTTATAGCTATTTTTTACTGTTTTTTCGAAAGGTCTTGTACAAAAAATTTACAGAACAATAAAAAATTCTTGCACAATTTAAAATAATAACATAACTGTCAGAAAAAAAGTTAAGTGAAAACAATGTTTACAAAAATATGTACATTTATAGAAGAAGTAGCAATTTTGAACTAAAATTTGAATTTTTTAATAAAAAAAAACTTTATTTGAATAATTGTTTATATTAAATTAAATTTCTTTTCTAAAATAATATTTTATGTGTGTTCAAATATTGTGAATAAAAAATGTCTTATAAAAATTCAAGTAAGAAAATTGCTCACGCTTTATTTAGTCATCTTATTTCACTGCTTTTTTACAGTAATTTTTTTTTTTTATTTTAACAGAAATATAAGCATAAAAAGGTCCACTACTGCAAATAAAGTACATGTTAAATGTATTAAGGATAGACTGCAAATTGAAATTGTAATCATTACATTGAAGTTAAAATACGCGGAACTATATTTTCATTTTAGATTTCCTTCGAATTTAAAATGTTTCTAAATAACATTTTTTGGGTACAATAGCAAGTTAAGGCAAATAAGCTAATTTCCTAACTTTTTTACACAAGGGTTATATTTCCTTTTTTGTTTTCTCCTTAAGGCTCCCGTCTACCCGCCATTTTGATTTCGTGGACGTAATGTTAATCCTATGGAATTTCGACTTTAATTCTCACACCTTCACTATTCGATCTATTTGAATGTAATAAAGTGCATTTGAAAGACCAAAAAATAATGAATGCTGCTGTGGAATTTCTTTTTTTTCTAAGATTTTTAAAAATATTTTTATTCTTATTTTAATTATTCTATTTTGAGTTTCCCAGTCTTGAGTTTCCCCAGTTTCCCAGTCAGAAGAATATTTTCAAATATTTTTAAAAACTGAAGAAAAAAAGTAATTCCACAGAAGCATTCATTATTTTTTTGCTCTTTCAGATGCACTTTATTACATTCAAATAGATCAAATAATAAAGATGAGAGAATTTAAGTTGAAATTGCATAGGATTAACATTAAGCTGATGAAATCAATATGGCGGGTAGACGGGAGCCTTAAGATTTAAATTATTGCAAATACCTTTTTGTATTACGTAATATAGATATTGAAAGTAAATAAGCCTATTTCCTATACTAGGCTATATTTTCACTTTAAGTTTACCCAAATTTAAAATGTTGCATAACATCTTTCTCAGTTAATATGTCTAGTGAAGTTAAATAAACCACTTTCCTATTTTTCATAGTGAAACAATTTCAACTAAGCTTTATTTCCCTTAATCAAAAGATCCAATGAAAACAGTATGCAATTTCGTTAATTTTATGAACATTCGATATGAAGTAGGTCGAATATGAATAAGAAAATAGCCCCCTGTTCTGTTGATTTTGGTTCCACTTAAAACCTGGGTTTGTTGAATGGTATGTTGTTGATACCGTAAGAGAGAAGATAACATATATAGTGAGAGCACAGTTAACATAATATTAAACATAATAAACATGCAAAGTAAAAAAGATTACAAGCCGATATAGTAGCCAATATAGAAGATAATACAACTCTCAGTAGTAGTGTAACGCCTGCACGTTTTGGGCTGCCTCTTGTGCCATAGCTAAATTCAATAATTAAACACTAAGACACAATAAGTCAATCAAAGAGACACTAGAACAATATTTACGGAATTTATTAACTTCTAATTAATATAACAACAATTATTTATGCTCTCCAGGGCAAGGATTCTACTACACTAATTCAACCCCCCAATAGTAATCTAACAGACTCTTACAACTAAGCCTTCCTCGACTGCAACTCAGACTCTGGAACCAATGTAGCCCTCTGGAATAACTACATCTTTAATCCTGTCGCCTATTTCAATCTCTCTTTTCAACTCCTCCTTTAACCTCTCTTTCTTTCTCCTTCAGTCTCTCCATCGCGACTTTCAATAGGAGTTTTTATATTTCCTAACTCTCCCGCTTCACTTCATTTCCACCTGCTTTCTATCTACATATTCACTTTTCATTTTTGGTTGGGCAAAGGTTGTTTAGAAAAAGCAATCAATCTTAATTAAAAGTCCCCAAGGTTAGTGAAGAGACACTGCGAATAGCCCAATGTCACAGTAGTATAAATGTACAAGTGTAGGTTTGCGGAAACATTACGAGTCACGTACGAATCATAAATGCTACAATAAAATTCATGACACATTATTGTTGAGCAATAAACTCTATAACAGGATCAGCAATGCTTTACATTTCTTACATTCATTAATCACTCCAAGTGAAGGTGAATTGAATGGATCAAAATAACAAGAGCGGTCGCCTGTAAACCACGTAAACATCGATAACTTCGGAATACCCATTTAGAAAACCGATGTTGACAAGTGTCTGTATTACCAACACTGACATTATTACCTTAAAATTCTTTACATTATATTACATGATGAAAAAAAAAATTAACTAAATTTCAGCTCTGTTGTTAATTTTTCTCCCTCTATATAAACTGTTTGTCATCTTGTAGATCTTTAATGAAGCTAGAAAAAAAGAAATTAACATTGTACCGGTAACAGAACTACGAGAGTCATATAACAAGTTCTTATAAATTCCAAAAGTTGGTGCTAGGACCATCGAAAATGGATTGTTTTTAGCAAGCACTATGACTAATTAGTCAGCTTTTCTGTTGCTTGTGTTCGTGACCATGACGACTCTCGATTCTCACACTCTTCGTCAAAACTTCTACTGCTGAAAGGACTATGTTCATCAATTTTTTGAAGCAATTCTGGTGCATAATGATGAATCCAGATCTCACCATCAAAGACAATTGAATGCGGCTGCAGTGAAGTTTTGGTTTGCCGGTTAATAACTACCAAATCAAAACACAAGTTTGAATCAGTGCCAAATTTGTTTCGACTCCATTTACTGTTAGCACTACCCAATGGTAACAACAATAATCTTTAAATATACCATCTGTCTTCAAATAAAATAATTTTTTGGAGCACCATTGTATTTTCTAGACAGATATGAAGTCAACATAGAATCCCACGAAACGTTCCTTGCAGAAGTTATATAAAGGTATATAGATAGAATGACTTGAAGAATAATTGACCTAGATACAAGATAAATATGATTTTTCGAAATGTTTTCTTTAATAAAATGGGGTTTTCGACATTTTGGTTTTTATACTCAAGTAAAGAATTATTTTAGTATTCTAAAAATTATTTCAAATGTTTCTTTACTTCTTTTGAGAACATAATATCTATATATTTTTAAAAATATAATTATAATGAAAAAACGAATCTATTTTTTGAACTTTCAAATGTGTTTTGCAATAAATCATACATGCATTACCGGAATTTCAAGAAAAATGTGTTTTCACATATAAGATGCATATACAAAAAAGGAAGATGAAAAAGGCATACAAAGAGGGTAAAAAAGTAACTTTACAACAAAAATTTAATATGAGTAAACGATTGTTTTTCATATAAAATATATGTATAGCTATTAATGTAATGTAATATTACATTAATACACAACAAATATATCTACCCAAACATTTGCATCTGTAGTATTTCTACAGTTATTATTTCCCCAATAGAATGGAAAACTAGTCCATAACCATTATACTTTTATTATTTTTTACTTTTCCTTGAACTCTCTAACTAGAACCAGATTTTTAAAAGTTTCCAACAAAAACAAAAGTAGAATTTGGGATGAAGCCTTACTTTATCGATTGCTTTATTTTAGAATGCAAATGCTTAACGATCAGTTTTTCTTTTACATGAAAAGACAAAAAAAAAAAATATTTCTGTTTTTTTTTAAGGTTTAATTTTCCGTGAAGGGCCTTTTTTCTTATTTTGTCCCGGTTTTATTCCTTATAAATCTTACAATGGTGTCGTATTATTTGTCTTTCAATACAGATTTAATATTTGAATACAATGGTCCTGTTGATTTCTTTATTTTGTGTAGATAAAGAGTTTGAAAACCAAATGACGTGAAACTAAATTATATACATTATTTTTGCATTTTCAGTTCTTTTTTCTGTCTTGTTCTTGTTTCTATTCTTTATTTCTGTCTTTACATTGGATACATTTTACCATTATTTTAGCTTAGTCATCTTTATAACATTTTAAAAAGCTCAACAAGAAAACTGAGTATAGTTACAGAATAAGTCAGTTAATATTTCTCTTATTATTCTTAATGTACAACATTCATAAAAACTTAATAATTCTCAAAAATGTTAAACTGAAACGGGTTTTCAGTCATTTTCCTTCTAACCAATCCTATGAGATATTTTACAGTGTTGTCTTTATTTGAGTATCTTGTTTTGTGAACGAACCAATTTTCGTTTAATATGTCTATAGGAATTCCGAGAGATTATGTTCGTAGCTTTGTGAATGGTTTGTTTTCAATTTGCATCATAACTCACAAGACAGAAGTCTAAGTCTGAGTTACTCATATTCCGGATCATAACGCCTTTTGCAACTAAAAAATATTTCTTCATAATATTTCAGGCCAATAAGAACACATTTGACTTTTTTTTTTTTTGAGAACGATTCACCGGAAGCAACCCAACGTTTTTATTATTGCTTGAATACCGTTACATAATGATTAATCCAGGTTAAACTAAAGGAGTATTTCGTATTTTGAAATTTACTTAGCCCTAAATACATTTAAAATTATACGCAAATCAGAATAAATGTATTTCCTATTAATATACTAATGTGATAATATAGCTTCACAATTTTTGTAAGTTTATTTTAAATAGTTCTTAAGATAATTTGTGAAAAACTACTTTTTAAGAAAATGAGAATTACATTTTTCTTTACAATAAAGTTGGTCAGAAATACTCCTACACATTTTTAATCATATTTCGAGAAATAAATATTGTAATTTGGTAAGATTTGTTTTAAAAAATTCAAAAAAAAATATTTTAATACATATGTTTTCAGAAATTCAATTTTTTTCCAGATTTAAGTGTTATGCTAAAACAAGACAAATAAAAACATTAAAATAAGTTATCTCAAATTACAGTTAAAGAGTAAAAAATAACAGAAATATTTATAAGATAAAACATGTATGAAAAAATTATTTATTCCATATAGTTGTGTCAAATGTTGAAAGGAATACAAATGGAAAGCAATGAGTCTCCCAGAAAACTTACATAAAATTCAGGTTTATTTTCATTGTGTTTTCAAATGCATATTTTCAATAAGTACACTGAGAGCTTGTTTGTTAAATTTATAGCTCTTTATGTGAAAAAAAAAATTCAACCAAATAACAATACCAGTACCCCTGTTTCTGAGAGAAACATAAAAGTAAGATTATTCTACAAATTCAATCCATTTGAGATGCACGCTGATCGACTGATTCTCTAGAGAGAAAACGTCGATAGTAATTTTCTTGTGTCGTAAAAGTGTCAATTCCTTCCTTTTTCAAATCCCACGCTTCTCATTTCCATACGTTTTCTCACCTTTGAATATCGCTTGCTTAAAAGAGGATTATGGAATGTCAAAGGTATCGGGAAATTTTCTCTTCTTTATTTAAAGAAAAAATCGTTTTATTCGCTATTTTTTTAGATTCAATGCATCTCATTGCATGTATCAAAAGAGCAAATTCACCTGGGAAAGAATTTGTGACTTCAAATACGTAGTGTATAAAGATGAGTAAATCGTCATGAAAAAAAAAAAAAAAAACCATCATGAAATTTTGAATAAATGCATCATATCAAGCTTGGGGATGATAAGGGGGAAAAATTTAAAAAAATCTACTAAATAATATTGTTGAAATGTGCATTCTCTTTATAATGTGAAATGTGATTTAGACATTTCTAAAGTATTGTTATCATTAGTTCACGAAGAAATGCTTGATAAATTTCAATAATATCTAACGTGAATTTCATTCTTTTTTGAATGTACAGTTTTGTAATATTAAGGCGGTAATTCTGGACTTCATTTCCTTCTGAGTAACATTAGTGGACTTCATTTCTTACATCCTCTGGACCTCATTTCCTTCTGAACAACTACAGCTTTCTCGTTGAACAACATTTATAGCTGGAGGTACAGATTTATAGTTAAAATAATATTTCGCCAGGCAGTAATGCGAGATTTTTAAGGCTCCTTTGCGAAAGACTTGGTGACACGTATGGTCATGTAATGCCGCTATGTTTTTCGAAGCATTACCACCTTCCATTAAATTAGGTGACAAAACTATATGTTCTTCGACAAGTCAGGGTTGTTGTAGAAAGTATTTCGAGAGTTTAAATATTATATACATAAATACACACTCACACATACACACACACATATATATATACCCTCCTGACCCCCAATGTCCATTATATTAAATAGTCCAGTACAGTCCTCTATTTAACAAAACTAGAAATTATTTGGCAAGATCATGGTTCCTTAATCATTTGAAAATGGCGGACAAGAAGAAAGCATAAATTGAAGGTATGTCAGTAGTTTCAATTGAGTTTTATTATACTTTTACATATTTTTTTTAATTAAAAATAGCTAATATGTAATTTTAGGTTTATGAATAATGTAATTATGTTATATATTTAATAAATAACACATGCTTTTATTTGATTCAGACCCAATGTCCATCATATTAGATTGGTACATTTGTGTATTGCATTGTGTAATACAAAAATTGTGTATTTTTTTAATATTAAAAAATGGTTGTATATATTGTTCTGTATTACTTTTTAGATGATTTATCTCAAATCAGGGATAAATTGCTCAAACAATATGGTCTTGGGTCTCAAGTGGATATGTATTTGTGCCCCAGCTACACGGCGAGTCTTGAGTGGCAGCAGTGCTCGAACCCATGACTTGACAAAACTCCGACCAAAGTCCACGACTATGATCATTAGGCTGCTGCTTTCACGTGTAGCTAACGAAAGAGCACAGCAGGAAAGGGAAATGATCTCTTGCTGGACTTGCCGATCCGCATGCTGGCTGGATGATCTTCGTACGCTACTCATTCTCTCCTATATCTGTCCCTATTTCCTTGGCTCCGTCGGATACCTGTACGAGGCTAATTCATACTAGAATGATAGAGATGATCTCAGACCAGTAGATATGCTGTTTTCTGGACGATCCTGCGGTGCTTGAATTTATATCTACTCGTCATAACTCATTGTATTCTATTTTAACATGATTATACAAGCTGAATATCTTCCAATTAGTTAAGAGCTATTAATTTTGTAAATATTCAAAATATCTTCAATATTGTTATATTTCAATGAATAATATTCTCATGAACAATACTATCTTAATGACAAATATATATTGACATCTTAAATTTTAAATTGTCCCTGACCATTGGCAAATTACTGATCTGAGTCCGGTAAGTTTGGTTTATGCTTACACTTTTAGTTAGCTCTAATTATTTACCTCACATGATTTAAAGGCCTATCTTTGCTCCCACCTCTCTATATTTTATTAATTGTATTAAGAAAAAATATATATATTATCATTTTTTTCGCAGAATTACCATTCAATTTTTGAAAAAATGATAGTTAAAGCATACCCAATCCCTTTATTTTATTATCTTCTTATTTTGGGGGTTATTGCATTCTATTTTATAAACACCAATATTCGAAGAGCGTGCACTCAAGCTAATATATGAATGTAAATTGTGTTATAAATTTATAAAAATGGATGTCATCATTTTATTTTATTTTCATTTCCAAGCTCCGCTTACGCATCACATTTATTCATTTTTGATTGCAGATGGAACTTTTGTACTTATGCTTGTGAATCATCCAAAACTATATATATATATATATATATATATATATATATATAGTTTATAAATGAGGCAGTGTTACTATTTAATTATATAAATGAAAATAAATGTAGGAATATATAGGGATTAACAATTATATTTATATATCTTGACAACCCTAAACACTCTGTTCTCAGATTCGAATTATTGGATCAGATTCACGAATCTTCTAATTGTCGTATCCGAGTAAGGTATACATATTCAATATGTCACCATCTCAGTGCTTAAAGCATTACCGTGTTCCTAAAATTCACATTAATTCCTCTATATTCTCAATTTCTATCATGAGTTGCGGTTTTTTCTCTAAGTGAGGTTCTGTTATCAATATAAAGGTCATCAATACAGGAGAAATGCTCTTGCGAATCCATTACAAATCGAAATAATGCTTTAGAGTTTATAAGATGGAAATTCTCAGTTTTCATCACGAGCGTCTGCATTAAATTTTGAATCTGATTATTAATATACCATGCAATACATTTTAGAATTCACATGAATTAGCGAGAAAATAATTATCTGTAGTTTCCTTGATATTAAAAGAAAAGGTAGAAAATCTTAAGCACTTAAACGTCTTCGCGAAAATATTAGTTAAAATGCTAATTTTAAAATAATCGTACATAATCCTACTTCATTTTCCTTCAAAAAATATTTATCCTTTTTATTTATGTCTCAAAATTGATCTACATGAATTCATTGAGTAAATTATTATAAGGAGTATACGTGGCAATTGTTGCAATAACTTCATTTTTTTAGAAGACTAGCCAATATACCCGTTCCTCGCTCTGACGAATTGAAAAATATAACAATCCAGTTTGAACGATAAATTTTTTTACTGAGAGATAATTTATAAATAATATTTTTAGGGAATTCAATTGAACTGTAAATAATGACTAGACTACAGGAATTATATTAATTAAGTAATGGATTAATTAAGTAATAATTAATCCGTTCTTTTTTGAAAGTAGATCGAATGTTTATATTGTTTACTGTTAGAATATGGTTTCGTTTATATCGATACATTTATGGATGAAGAGATTTAGAACTCTTAAGGATTTCTTGAAAAAGTCATCAAATATTTACCAGTTAATTTACATTTATTTTTCAGTCTAAAATTTTATTTTACGATTAAAAATCCTAAAGTTTTTTTCTTCTTGATGAAGATAATTCCTTGTTAAAATGCTCTCTACCATCAAAATTTATAAAAAAAAGTTCGATCAGGCTACAGAAGCTTACAAGAAAATCATCGTCAGTTAACTCATGCTGCAGTCTCTTTTAAAAACTGTTTCTAATTATATCACAAAATAAGCGCTTTTAGAACAAATTTTTTGGAATTAACATGCAGTTAAAAATCTTTCCTTAAGAACGAAATACCTAAGAAAAAAGCGTGTGAGATTTGAAAATTATTTCATCTACTTTCAAATATGAATTTTTTAGTGACGAATTTTTAATACTATTTGTGTGAAAATTGCTGCTCTAATTTCTTCTAATGTCAGCAATTATTTCATAGTGCATCTTATAACAGTGAGGAAGAAATTTGTTTCAATAATATAAAAATTCGAATAGTAGCGGTGAGGAACTACGAAGAACTAGAAATAGAAATATAAAGAGAATTACATATTTTCACATTCTGAATAGGATAATAAGAAATAAGTGGCCTGGTGATATTTATATGCATTCATTCGAAATAAGAATTAATTCCTGATATTTAAATTTAAAGGTTATTTTTCTAAAATGTAAAAATAAATTCTGAAACTGCTTACTAAATTAAAGAAAGCCAATTAATATTATCAAATTTATACTTAATTTATAGCATTATTATATTCCTTCAGAAACTTTTGTTACAAGAAAAAGAAAAATCTTTTTAATATTAAAATTATTTTCATGTAGATAACAATGTGAAACTAGCATATTATTTTGTACTTTTAAAAATTAACATTTAATTTTTACAAGAGAACTCTTCACTAATTTCTTGCCTCCATTATTTACTAGTTCCGTTATTTACCAATTTCTAGGCCACAGATATTTATTATCACAACACGCAGGAAAATATTGTAAAAGCACCACAAGAAAAAAAATATTTTGCAACTTAATTATGCTTATTTGGAACGTCGATTGAAATCTTCCACGGAAAGAAATGGAAGCATCTTAATTAATAACTCAACTATGAGTTGTGCTGTACTACTACTGCCTCTGAAGTCAATATTTCTGTTAGAAAATAAAAAGAAAGTGAGTGAGTTAGAAAACAAAAGCGTAAATGAATATTTTTTCTTGGGTAAACGCAATCATTAATAACATTGGAATTATAAGCGAAAATACTTCTAGTAAAAATCTGAAGCTAACATCTAATTTGTGGGTTTGTTTTTAATATTTTTCTTTTTTTAGTTGTTTATTTCTGCTGCAGTAATTTCAGAATGAGACATTCATGAAAGATCTAACAAGAATATAAGATCTTGCCGTGACATAATTATTTAAACTAGAGATGGTAGAAAATAATCCTTTGATTTTGAATGGAAGTTATTTTAAACATTACTCTTTTTTCATTTTTAAATGTACGATTTTGTATCATTAAGGTATTTCTTTAATTAAATAACTTTTCTGAAAATTTTCGTACTTATAAGTATGAACTAATGGAATGATATGTTTATTTACATATCCAGCATGCAAATAATGAATCTCCTCAAATTTTTTTTCACATTTATTAGCAGATAACGGAAGGTATTGTTATACGTTTCAACAGAATTCCATATATTTATTTGCTAAATTAAGGAAGTTTATTTTCTGTATCATACGAAATTCAAATTTCAACTTCTTTTGTTATATATATATATATATATATATATTGTTAACGATACTTTTTTGCATTTTGCAAATAAGCTTACGAAGCATATGATTCATTAATTAACAAAGAGCTGTGTTGCGTTTCAAACAGTGCAAAGTTTTTAAAATACTAATTTTCTTAAATTAGAATGATTGATTTTTAAATAGAAATCTATATATATAAAAGCGAAATACCGCTAACTGACTCATCACGAGTTCTCTAAGACTATACAACCGATTGACTTAAAATTTAGCATAGTTACTCATTTTCGATGTAGACGCACAATAAGAACGGATGTTATGGAACTCTTATCCAAAATGTATTTTTCATCCGTTAATCTACTCTTATCCGTCGGTTATGTAATTTTAGCGACTTTATCGCCAAAAATGATATGACTGACGCCAAACGGAATATATTTTTTATATGTATACTGTGTATTGTCAGCGATTAAGATTACTTGGTGAGATTTGCGCGTGCGGAATTGAAAAATACCAAATAATTTGATATTGAAACGCTGATGGAGGATTGGCAAGATTTTGGCGAAGAAGCTCTTCATGCGAAATTTTGTGCATGTCGAAAATAGGAAAAGTAAATATTTAGCGATAGAAATCAATGAGTTTGGAATCCAACGGTTGGTGAAAGTGTAGTTTAGCTCTAAAACTTCGCGGAATTTTGAAAATTATTAAAATTTCAACTTTTTAGGGAGTAGCACACACGCAAGACAATCTTCGTTTACTGGAGGACCATGATACATGCATGAACGAACTGAAGAGGCTATGACATACGTAAGATATTTTGGACGTCCCGACTTGCACGACTTTTTTTTTAGGATTGCAGTCACTTGCAATCATAAATGGTCAGAAATCAAAATGTCTTGAAATCAAAGACAAAAATATTATAATAGACACGATGCCATTGCGAGGGTATTTCATTCGAAAATCAAGCACATGATGAATATTCTGACAAAAGTTTGCATCTTTGGCAATACTAGGTGTAACATGTATACAGCGGAATGAATTTTATCCATTATATATATATATATATATATATAAATATATGGGTGACTTTTTACTAATTTTTTTTTAATTTTTCTCATATATTTGAATGTCGAGGATAACCATTATTACAGACAATCAATTTCTTAAAATTTTAAATTTAGATTATCATCAAAGTTTTAAAAATTGGAAATTTTCTTGATATCTTACGTATAGGTTCCAAAATATTATATTATCGTTTGCCCAGCGAAGCGGACGGGTATCAGCTAGTGTATTTATATAAAGAATGTTTGTGTTTGAAAGTATATAGTAAAAATCAATAGAAATTCCTTAATTTTTGATGAAATGTTTCACTCTTGAACTCCTTTATTTGTATAAGACGTGTTGAAGAATATATACATTAATTCTTCATTTCCATTTAAGTATTTTTCAATAGTAAGAATTGATGTCCATTAACAATAATAAAAACTCTAGCGCTTAAGAATATTTTATTTTTTTCAAGCCATGAAATAATTAATTTGAATACATTTTAGTGTGTAATATATATTTAATCAAATAAAGATTAATTTTTTAGGTATATCAGATGTTTCAACTGTTGTAGAAAGGAGATTTAGGAGAGGTTACTTTGCCTCTTATATAAAATAGGTAAGTTTAGTAAGGTCATATATCCATTTATACCCTTTCAAAAGGTACCTGTTACGGTTCACTACATTCAATATCTAATTTGTTCTTATTTACTAAATTTCATTAATATAAATGTAATTCATTTTATTAGTTAATTTAAATAAATTCCTATGCGAAGAAAAGATATCTTCTTCGAATTATTTTATGTGAAAAATGAAGTATTGTATTCTAAATTCATTGTTTTCTCCTTTCTTTATGAAAAAAATTGAAATTTGGTGTCGTGTTAAATTTGGCCTATTATATATATATATATGGGGAGCTGTATGGTGTACGTGTAACATAGTGAATGCTCTGTTTATATTTTTTAGTATCTGTTTATTTATTACTTTTTAAATGCTAAATTACTGTTATTGATACTTGCTCCTTGTATATTAAATTTTGGTTAGTACTAATATTTTGCAGAGTTCATTGTTTAAATTAAGATGTTATACTGAATGATGAAGATACCTCTTTAGAGAACATTATAATATAGCTTAATATTTCTACCAATATTTTTAAATTACTTTGCATGTGATATATGTATCCTATGTATATTATTTATGTTATTAATATATTTATCTAACGATTGTTGAAGTGATGAAATTTTAATAAGTCATACATTGCGAATATTAACACAAGATTATACATTTTATATCTTCTGATATGAGTACAAAGCAAATGAATAGTTTTTATAGTTAAGCTTGGAAAAGAAAATGAACAACACAATGCGGAAAAATAAATGATCAAATCACATGTTGTGTTAATGAACATATTGTCTTTCAAAAGAACTTTCTTTTTGTATGAAATGCATGTTTTCAAATGTTAAAGAGTGAACAGTAAAGAAATTTTATGGCGTTTATCGCATAATACACTTTCTTTCCTTATCGACGGAATGAGGAATAATGTTTTTTAAAAGAAGGTTCGTAAAAAAAAAAAGAAAATAAAATACATTTTTCTTTGTATCCTGTAGGAGATTTATTTTTTACCTTCATGCTACATTATATTTCGCTTAACGGTGCTAAGTATGCATGGTATCTTGGTATCTTCAACACTTCTTTGTCATCGTTCCATTTTATCCCGCAAATACTCCAGCTGTTTTTTATAAGATATTCTACAAAAAAAAAAAAGTTTGCCATTTTGCTGTGAATTTTACCTCTACTTGAACTTCTTCTGGTGGTGAATTTTAGTGGAAAAATTATATTTTTGGTGAGAAAAAAAGTAATGTTAATCTAGTGATTATGTCAAAGACAATATTTCACCTCTTAACAGAGCTTTTCCCAAGACTTTTTCTTTTTCCAACAGAGCAAACCAAGGAAATGCAAATTATTCCTTATTTTATGCTTCAGGTGAGTTAAAAGGTTAATATGTATAAATTAATCTTTACTTCTCATGTTGCATATTTGATCGTTAAGGATACCAAGACATGGATAGAGGGATGAATAAGATTTCAAATTTAAGACTATTTTTGTGACATATATGTTTTAAAATTATTCGTAGAACTTTCTCGTACAAGTTTCTTTGTGTGCCTAAAAATAATATTTTGCTCGATTATAGAACAATAACAGCAGCCTTTTTGTCCAAAGGTTTATCTTTCCCTTTGAATTCAATATGCACAAGATTTTTCACACGGATATATTTACATATAACACATCGATCAATAACTCCCGAGACTAACCCAGAGATGGCGGTCGTAGTAAACCAGTAACCAGATCTTTCTAGAGTACTAATCTTTGCTTGAAACGTGTCAAAATTTTAAGTTGATCGGACCAGGAAAAAGGTTTTTTGAAGTGAAGTGAAAAAGGTTTTTTCCAAGTGGGTGCCGCGATTGCTTTCGATGGAGCAACGAGTCTATGATTCAGAAAGCTGTTTATCGCTATTTACACGCAACAAAAAAGATTTCTTGCGAAAAAAAAAAAAAAAAAAAAAAAAAAAAAAAAAAAAAAATCTTTTTAAAAAGCATCAGGTACCGCTTCGTTCAGTTACGTATTGCTTCTTTCCGCTGATTCAATATGCTGGATTTTCCACTGGATATATTTACATACCAACATCGATCAATAACTCCCGGATAACCCAGAGATGGCGGTCGTAGTATTAAACCAGTAGCAAGATCTTTTCTAAATTACTAATCACATCGAAAGGCAATGTCAAATTTTAGTGATTGATCGGATGAAAAGTTTTAGTGAAGTGAAAAAGGTTTTTCAAGTCGGGTGGTCTGCGATTGCTCGATGGAGCAACAAGGTGCTGGATTCAGCTTCTTTATCATATTTACAGCAAAGATTTCTTGCGAAAAAGAAGAAGAAAAATTTTTGAAAAAGATTTGGAAAAGCGTTGGGGACGATTGTATCACTAAA
>BMAW01080456.1:0-63449 GCA_019974015.1 Nephila pilipes
CCACAATAGCTTTAACCCAAGATTTTTCATTAAAAACTTTTATTGAAAAAAATGATCTAATTCTAAATGCTACATTAGTTTTTATTTGTAAAAAAGGTCACATTTGATCATACATTCAGATTAATAGAAAATGGCCAGAATTACTTTTTAATTTTATGATATTGTAATAGTAATTTTCGACTGTTAAAGTATACTTTATACTCAGTAGTCATATTTATTTAGTGATAATGGATATCTTAATTATTATATTAATTATTTATGCGTGTTTGGCTACCTTTGTAAAAGTAGTTGAAACCTGTAGTAAAATTTTGATCTTATAATTCTTCTCGTTTCCCATTGATATTTCAAAGTATTTGTTGCAGTTTTTACGTACATTAAACAATCATTTTCTTTTCCATTTATGTAATGGTTAGATTACTTAATTATGAGTTTTTCATTGTAATTTTTGCATATTACATAGTATTTAAAAGTAAGAATAACAATATCTATTTTAACACATTTTTAAGCACGTTTAGAAAACCGTCGTGTTGGGATGATGAAGCAAGTTAAATCTGTCAAGTCTTGGTGTTGACGTTGAAGGGAAGTTAGGACAGTTAGATGACTGCTTAGATGTCTCCTCGTTTGATTCAAAATTGCAAGGTTCTTCACCAATAACCCTCTAGCTATTTCTAAGTGTGATGTTTTCAAACAATCAATCAACACATTTTCCTACAATCATTATTTATTTTTGTAAATCGTCATTTTGTTTAACTTAGCAAAACAGTCTCGCTATAGCGATGAACATTTAAATGCTTCGCTGGTTTCATATATAGCTCAATATTTCTTTTGATGTAAAATATACGGTTCGTTAAATCAAAAAGAATTTTTTTAAGAATATTTAACAATTATGCTATAAACTAGGTGTTTTTTTTTTTTTTTTTTTTTTTTTTACAGAAACTTCGTAATAAAATTTTAGAGAATGAGTTTCAATATTTCACAATACTAGAATAATATTATATTAATTTTCACAATGAGTAATTGTGTTAATTGAAAGAAAGAAATGAATTAAAATTGTGACAAATTGTCCTCGTTGTGAGAAAAATACAGAGTTACCCAATAAAAATCAACCGAAACCTTTATTAAGCAGTTTATTCAATCTTTGAATAACCAATATCGTAATAAATGAAGCCATCAACTTATTTTATTACTTAACAAAATCCGTAATTTCGTTAAATAATAAATTTAAGTTTTTAAAAGTTTGATTGCTCGAAATTATTTCATATGACAGTGTTCTGTTTAAAAATTAAACTAACCTGTATCAAATGGATAATGAAATTGAAAAGAACTTGAATCACGTATTTACTAGATTTATTTTGGTAACACCTTTATGTGATATTGTTAATTCATTTAAAGTAAATAAATGAATGTGAGCATTAGGTGAAACCGGCCATAATATTTTAATTTAAAACACTAGACACATGAATACTAAACTCACTTGTAATATCTGTTCAAAAAACTCTTTTACTTTTTTCGGATGTACTGTCAATTAAAAATCGTATAAACTTTTTGAAACAAAAAAAAAAAAAATAAACCCCTTTTTAAAAGGGGGGGGGGAATGAAGAAAGAATACACTTTTACATTACCATAATCTTCAAAAAACTTCTTTAAACGCTCAATGTGGAATATCATCAACGAAGGGAAAAAATGCTCTTTAATAGGATAATAATTCACACTTTGCGTCCAGAGGGCGTTGTCTCTCGTTTGTAGTTTTTCAAGATTTGTTCTTTTTTTTTTTTTTTTTTTTTTTTTTTTTTTTAATTTTGTCGGCTTTACATTGTCGAGTTTGAAAAAAGAACTAAGAATTAGAATTTATAATTTGTTACATTACTTCATTTTGTTATTTAATGTATAAGTATAATTTTGTTTTGTGATTAAAAACAGAAATTTGAAGGTAATTAAAATTTTAACTGATTTGCTTAGATTTTGAATAATAAGTGTTTAAAAAAACAGAAATGTAGTTTATGTAAATAAGAAGTTTTTTTTCTCATTTTATGTTTAATTAGATATTTATTCACGATAATTCAGTTTCTAGATATGAGTTATTTCTCTCAGTTGATTGTTTGGTTAAAAAAATATTATTATAAGCGAATCTGATATGTAATCAATTCTAATGTATTAAATGAATTTCATTTTCAATTTTAATTGCGAATTTTCTTTTCAGATTTTGTTTATTTTCATTATGAAGGAAGTTAATTGAAATTTCATTAATTTTGTGAGATATGGGGTAACTTTTAAAAATCTGATAGAATAGTTGCATTTTGTCCATTTTCAATCATATTTTTATTTGAATCACGGAGACTCTTTTAAAAATTACCAGATTTTTATATTTTTTCTACAAAACAACTTTCAAACACTTCATACATTCTATTTATATTTGATGAAATAAAATAAAACTTCTTAAAATATTTTCCCGGCCACATACGTAAGATATGTAAATTTCGAAACATATTTAAACTTTATCGAATTATAGTTTTCTTCAGTGTTACATAACATTTTAAACTTTTTGTTTCTTCAAAAAATTTGGCACCAGTTTCACTGTGTCACCGCCATGAAACCTTGCTCTCGTCAAAAACAAAGTGTTTAAGCAACAATGAAACTCGGATCCCGTCAAAGGCCGAGAGAATACTAATAAACAATAGGTATTTGGGTGGAATTTATTAACATGCAGATGGCAATGTCAACCTCTCCATGCTGCTACTGACAACAACGACTCTCTTTTCGCGTCCTCCAATAAGGTTAGACGAGGAAGGTCGTACGCTGTTTCACTTACGAAACATGTGCCTGCCTTGTGAAACGAATCGGACAGTTATGAGTTCGTAAAGCTTGTCAATTGATGGTGCAAGCTGGTTCGCAATTTGTTACTCTCATTATCTTAGTTATATTATGTAATGAAGTATAAAGTTCACAACTTTATGACAAATATTTTATTCGTCTTTGATTGCTTAGTTTTGCAAAATATAAACTTAAACTTCCACTAGAAATAAAATTTTAAGTTCCAGAAAAAAGTTGCATGATTTTTAAATTTAAACACCGGAATAGATTGTTATCATAGTTAATTTAACTTTTTCTGGGACTAAATCTGGTTTTAAAGATTACATATATATATTTTGCGCTATGGGCTATTTATTCTTCCCATGCGTTGTTTTCGCAACAAGACGACACTGCTTGTCAGAAAGTACATTTACAGAGAGTTGCTGTTATGATACTACTCTTTCCTGTAGATTCTCGAAATCGTAATTATTTGTGAATTCTCATATTTAATGCTTATTGGTTGGTGATCACTTTTGTATATATATGTGAACTCGAACATTTAAAAAACTTAATGATTCGCATTAGAAATTTTATTAGAATTCTGGCTTCTGATCAAACGAATTTTGGTCAAAAACTAGAAATCGAATTACATTTTAAACTTTTCTTCTAATTCTAATTTAAGTTCAATTAAAATAAATTTTTCCATGAGCAATACTTTCAAGAGTTCTGCTGACTAATGATATTTAAGAGGCTTTTTCTTAATTTTGTACGCTGTCCTAACTAAGATATCCTCTTAAAAAGGTATTTTTGGTCTATGTTTATTGAATGCTACTAAAATGTATTATATTTTTTTAAAAAAATTAATTAAACATTTGTTGATGTATACAATATTATCACTCTCATGCCAGTGAAAAATATTTGGTGTTTCCGAATTTCGTACTCTGATTTAACTAATGCATGTATAGATAACACAGTTTAGATGGATGAAACATCTCGTGAAACCCAAAATGTCTTGACAAATTAAATTGGTAATTCAAAACGACTAATTATTTTTATAATTTGAATGAATTATTATAATTATTAAAAGCATTCTGACTAGTTGCTTTGGGTATCAAAACAGAATACGAATGTTTTTGACGTGTTTTTTCAGTCCTAATTGTTAAAAAGAGCTCAAGTCAAATATATGTAACTAAGACAATTAAAAAAATTGAAACTCTTGCTAATGTTCTTTCAAACTCAGAGTTATCTTTTATATAAAAAAATTGGAAAGTTTTCAATCGATTGAAACAAAGCGATTTTAATATCCTTGATATTGTTATTATCTATTACATTTTCAACATCTTGTGTAATGCATTTTATTGCAACTTCATCCTTTTAAAATATCAAACTGAAAACTCTTATTAATGATCTTCCAATATTACGATTTCCAAATTTGTTATCGTTCTGTGCTGCATCATATGGCACAGAAGTTAACCCGGCGGCGTTGTTTTCATCGAGTCGTGGATACCACTAAAAACGCACCATGCAGCGGGGCTTATGCAATTAAATCTGGTCGAAGACCCAAGTCCGCCCAGTGGCATGGTGAGGATGTTTGCAGAGGGAGGTGCCATCTCGGGTGTCGTTCTCGTCACGATGCTCAAAATTACGAGGTCCATCGCCAGTATAGCCTTTGTGTTGCTTCCGAAACAAAGTACAAAACAAACAATCAATCAATCAAATCGAAATGCGATTACAGTTTAAGCTGGATCCAATTAAAGTCTAGAAGTTATAAAAATAAAATTTAAAAAAGAATCCTTTGAAAAATACAAAATATAATTTTAGGAGACATAATATTTTATTATAACTGTTTAAAAATTTGTCATAAAATTGTTGTTTAATGGTACTTTTTTTAGGTCGCAGTGGCCTAGTTGTCGGAATCGCGGACTTGCGGGTGGTGTTTTCTTCGAGTCGTGTACTGGAGTCCGCGAAAGCACGCTAAGGCCCGCTATACACGTTAAATCTGTCGAGGTCTCAAGTCCTCCTATTGGCGTGGAAGTTTAGAGAAGAAGGTGCCGTCTGAGGTGTAGTCTTTGTCACTTGACCGAGGCTCAAAGTTGCGAAGTCCATCGCCAACAGCCCTTGTGTTTCTTCTAATCGTGACGTTAATAAACATTCAGTCATTCTAATATAAGGTGAAGACAAACTTAACACATTCTCTGTTGAGTCGATTTTTTTTATTTCTTTTTGTTAAATTTCATCATTATGGAATTATACAATAAAAAGACCCTGATGGACCGACAGTGGTCGATAGGCATAGCCACGAACTCGTGACCTCGACAATTCGGCTACCTTAGCTTTTCAATTACTTTAACTCAAATGCGAAGACAGCTTAAACTAAATCGAATGAAAATTAAACAGTTGCGTAAATAAGATTTAAAAAGTTGTTTCGAAAAAATTCAAAGTATAATTTTTTGAAGAAAGAATGGTATTCTTACAGGAGTTTAAAAAACTTATCATAAAATTGTTGGTTCACTATTCGCTTATTAGGCTCATAAATATCGAGTAGTAAAAGGAAAAGGTTAGTCAGTGAAAGCGGAACTTCATTATACAGTGCAAACAATGGTTACAACAACGTCGAAATGTGTTCAGGAAGCCCATTCTGTTCTTTATTCAAATTAATTCATTTACTGGGCTTCTTAACTTAGCGATAAAGATTTTATAATGAAAAAAAGTGGAGGTTCAATGGATATTTGCAATTCTAAGCATCCATTTGGCTGGTTCAAGTAGTTAGATCAAACTTGATTGCAACACATATATTGTCTATTTCTTATCTTGAGATAAACTTGTTACTGTATACATTGTATAGAACAAGTTAAATTGTTCCTTTTCTCCCCTATGAAGTGAATTATCACCTTTTTCTTTGCTGTAGAACAGGACACTTTTATATGAATTTCTTATGTGTCTCTTTCTGTGATGCGAAATTCTTAAAACTAATAACAAATGTACTTTTACAAGTGTTTTGATCCCATTTTCAAAATACCCCATGTTCAGTTAGTATATTTCAAATTCTTATCATTTGCTTCAATTTAATTACATTTAGCATAAATATATTCAGTTTAATAATCTATCCTTTCCTTAAATTTTAATTTTGGCAAAGTTTGCAATTGTCCATTTCTCGATATTTCATCGTTTATTTTAATTCTATATTTAATTGAGTAATTTAATAATAATTATTAAAAAAAGCTCACCTTGGGTGGCTAAATCTGTTCTTTGCAAAACTTTGCATAGAACATTTAAAAAATCAATTTTGATATTTATTAGATCTTCTCTTAACGAACTGGATTTCCTGTCCCACACTTGGTCATACTCTTGATAAGGTTACAAATAATTATATTTGAAACATTTGTATTGTTTTTGGGGAGTATAATCTAACTACAATTAAAATGAAATCTATGTATTCTGTTTTAATTATATTGATCTTCCATAACTAAAACAAGGTTATGTATCCACTTAAGGAAGAATTGTAATTAAAATCCTCATTTAATTTTAATTACTGCTTTATAACTCATTACAAATTTATTCCAAAGTGTACCACAGTAAAATTTGACGTCTATTGATATTTTACAACCAACATTCTTTTCAAACAAAGAGGATTATTAATTAAGTTCTCAATTAAGGCAAAATAAATTATTTACTATAGGCTCTTATATTTTACTTAAGTAGAATTTTTATCTCACTACAATTCAGTAACAGTCAAATAATTAATTTTCTTCGAATTCTTTTTCGTCTCATGTAGATGTTCGGTGTAATAAATATGACAGCTGTTAATTATCTTAATTTAAGTCTCAACTCATTAGTCAAAAAATAATTATAACTTTGTTCCCGAAGAAGAATAGGATTGGAATCTGAAATAATTTCTTTTTCCTGAGGAATGTTTTTTCCATATTTTTTTTTTATTTCTTTATAGCACTCTCCGCATCTTATCGTTTGCTGTACAATCCAGCAGACAGTTACTAGGAATTCTATCCGCCTTTGTCTCTCCGTCAGCCATTTTTGTTTTCTGCGCGGCCCTCGCGTTTTTCGTTATCGTTTGGTTTTGTGTTTCCGGTCTACTGAGCAGAAGATAAGCCTAATGAGCCCTCGCCAGCTCTTTTTCTTTCTTTTCTTGTTTTATTTTCAATTTTTAGTTGCATTTGGTGGCATTGGAGAACGTTTTGTTTGTTCTAACGTGGTGGGTAATGGCGAGAATTCTATTGGAATTTTTATTCTATTTAAGTATCTTTTCTTCTTTGTAAACGTCTTTATCTTCCTAGAATGTTTCAGTACGTTGGCGATATTTTTTTTTTTTTTTTTTTGTAGAACTGGTTTATCATTCGTATATTTCATTCTAACTGGTGTTTGGTTGAAAGTTATTAACAATTGTTTTGCGTTGGGATGAAATATTTGACTCTTAAATGTGTGTTTTAGAGTTATCTACTTAGTATCCAGTAGAATGAAATTCTACTTTTCGTACGTGAGTAAATTATGGACAAAATATTATAAATAGAATCTTTAATTCCTACCTATAAATTTTTAGACATGCTAGGTATTTAATTATTTGCTTTAAATTTTCATTTTCTGTTCTGTCATTAACTATTAACTTAATTCCTGCATGTGAGAAAATAACATATCTTTGTTAAAGTTTATAAGGGAATATTTTGTTTTCGTAGGTTGTAGAAGAATAAAAATAGAATTTTTCGCCACTTAACTATTAAGAAAAATATTTTAAATAGAAATTTAGGAAAATGTCTTGAATTGGGAAAAGTTTTTCATCTTTTTGAACTGAAACAATAGTCATAACGTCGGAAAAAAATTGCTACTTGCGTTTTGAAAAAATGCAATGAACTTTTCTTACGTTATAAAATGTCTTCTGTTTTTCTCATCTATGCCTCTTAAAACGTGTCTTGTGAATTGTGTCAAGAACATTAACATGATATATATTTATGCATACTTCTAATGTTAAATGTCGCGAATCTAATGTGTTTTATATTTATTTAATTTGATATTGTGTGTTTTAATTTTAAGTCCTATGAAAATAGTCAATATGAATTTCTTTTAACTTAATCCATAATTTTTAAATTTTTTAACCCTTATTCATTTAAATATTGCAACAAAGTTTCAGAATACTATTTTCAAAAAATTAAGCGGAACTAAAATATGGTTAGAGTTGATATTGTTAAAAACTAAACACGTTTTTAAAATTTAATAAATATTTTGATACCAAGGCATTATTGAAATTAGTTTCATGTATTTTATCTCATTCTGGTGATAGCAAAAAATTTAATCATTAAATTAGAGATGTTATCCCGAGAAAATATAGAATATATTTTTAACATGGTTAATATGTTTTTTACTCATATATTTGCAGTATTACTGTTAAATGTTAGACGAGGTAATCATTAAAAAAAGAACTGAAATGTAACTATGTCATGTTGCAGATAATTATATTAATTCTTTTTGCAAAAAATAATTGTATTGAATCTTGTTTTCATGATTAAAAAACGTTTGAAAAAGTAGTTATTAAATCGTCCCAGTGCTGTTTCTACTCAAGGAAAAAAAAATCGAGAAAGTTTAAATTACTTTCCTAGTCCCCCTTTTTCTCAAATATGATGTTTATAATTACAATTTCAAGTAAATTAATTTTTGTAATGAGGTTCGTTTTCAATTGAAGCAAAAAATGGCGATTTTTTTTTTTTTTTTATTTTTTTTTGCAACTATTTGTATGTAAGTGCCTGTTTAATTCATACTTCTTTTTAAGCAGTAGATGTTTAGAGGAAAAAGAATAAAAACGTTCTAAAAAGCGATCCGAACCTCATGAATAAAAAACACTTTCGCAGAACACGATGCAGATTTTTAATCCGCGAATTACTGCAATGGAATACTTGAACTATTATCACGCGGTAGTACATTCCGACACGTTTTTCGAACATCTTTTTCTGTTTATTTTATTCCTTGTTCTTTTCATAGAATTTGTTTTTACTTTTTTGTTGTTCTTCAACCCCATCACACGGCCTATTCGTTGTTACCTCCCACGTTACAACGCGAGAGATCGTTTCCCCCGCGGAAGTCTGCACAAATGGCGAAACTCATAATTAAAAAGTGTTTAATAAAAAGCAGACGATTTTTTGACAAATATCAAAACGTATAATGGGAAGGAAAAAAAAAGCAACATACATGACGTAAAAAAAAGACGAAGTTATTTAACACGTTTCTTATTCTAATTAATTTTTTCCCCTTGTTCGTTTTAATGTCGAATGAGACAAAAGATGTATATAAATTTTTTACATTTTTTTCCTGATATGCAACTCGAAAATCTCCTTTAACGTTGGTATTGAATTGTTTTTCCATTTGATTGATTTTATCATTTATTGCATGGATGATTTGAATAATGATTCTTCAATAATGCTGTCGATGTAATTGTTTTTTTTTTTTTTATTATTAATTTGCTAATTTGTTAAAATTTTATTTTTTAAAAAATACTTTTTTTGAATTAATTTCATGGAATTGTCCTTTTAAATCAGATAAATGGATTTTCTTTTAAAAAACAAAACAGAAATTTAACATTTCTAAATAATATGTAATATTATATTATTGTACTTCAGAAATAAATCCTAAATTGAAACACGAAATCTCAATTTTAATGTTTTAATAAATAATCTGATTTTAGACAATATAGTGAAATTATATTCTTGAATTTGATTTATTCAAATCCCATGCTTCTATAAAATATATATCACAATCTAGAGAATTTCTCATTTGGGGTTTAATAATTTATAATATCTTTTTCAGCATAATTCATAAATGCTGGGTAAAAAGTATTTTTTAATCATCTAAAATCATATTTTAAGATTTCTGTATTATGATTTGGTGTATAGATACATTTTAAGACATCCTGATTAAAATCTTTCTCAAAATATCGTTTGGTAGATTTTTATATTTTTCATAAAATTGTTATTAATTATATTTGTTTGAATTTATTTATTTATTTATTTATTTGCAAGGTTATAATAATTGTTTTTATAAGTGTTATGTGTTAAAAAAGTGGTGAAAATTCTAATTCCAAACTTTCAACTCTAGTTTGTAGTTTGCTGTATTGTTCTAGGAATGAGCATCTTAGAGCAGTCAAATATAGCTCTAGTTGTGTTAGTTATGTAGTCTCAAATTGATCTCGTGATTCATAAAATACTTGGATTTGGTATTGATTTGGTGCGACAACTAGAAGTAGTTGATGAACGGTATATTACAACTTATATGTTTTAACGCTTGTATAAATATTTTGTACCAGTTGTAATAATCTACTTGGACAAAAACTGAATTTCAATAAATTGCATTGAGTCTTACAGTCCATTCGAATCATTTTGAAATGACTGCATTAAACACCATACATTAGATAGCTGGTATATCAACTTGTCTTTCGCGCAGTTTGGCGTAATATGATCATTGCGCCTTATAAAATACCAACCAAATAATTTTAATAAAATAATCCAATTAATCCTCGAGATACATATTCATTGGGTGCAGATAATTACCTCTTCCATCTTTGTAACGATTTGCATTTCAAAGATATTGCAAACTTTTCATTTAAATGATGTGCAATATATGCTCTTTTAACATTTGATTGTTTGCTTTATTGAGACTAGTAGTTGGCATATAGTATGGCTGATGGTTGCTTGATACGGATTTTGTTTCTGCAGATCGTATTTGATTATATCATTTCAGTTAATGTAATTTACAATATGCATTCTATATAACCAATCGTCTTTTTATTTGGTCCCATGATGACTCGTTAAGGTAGCGTTATAAGGCTTTCCTGAAAGAAATAACTATTGTAGAAATTAAAATCCTTTTTATTTTTATTAATATATATTCACTCATACATATTTCGTGTTTTTCAACATAAAGTTGATTGATGGCTACAACTACTCGTGTGTACGAGGATCATTCAATAAGTCCTTAGAAAATCTAAGAGATGGCGCTCATGACATCGAAAATGGTTTGTTTTCAGCAAGACTGCTAAACAGCTGTCAAAGTCTCAGTTACTCGTGTTCGTGATCACGACGCCTTTCGCATTTCAAAAATTCTTCGTCATAACTTTTCTGACCGACGAGACTATCTTCACCTACTTTGCAGCAGACTCATCGAAAGCAATCAATTGTTTTAGTTGTTGCTTGGTTTCCTGTGTGTAATGATCAATCCGTTTATCAACGACATTGACAACTCGTCGTGATAGCAATCAAATCTAGATGTGGAAGCAAATGACTACCAAATCTATACTAACTTATGAATCAATGTAAAACTTGTTTTGGCTCCTTTTAATATATGACACCCCTCAATGGTAACAGCAATTTACTATAATCATGCCATCTGTCTTCAAATACAAGTACATTTTGAACCAACCTCATATATGCCGTTTGGATGTTACTTTTATTTAAGATAAGCTTGGTTATTTTTTTATTCCATATATGAGATCCGAATATATATTTATTCCCCCATTTTAATGGCTTCATTCCTCTAAAATTGTTTAAATCAAGATTATTTTTTAAATTAATATTGATAGCGGTGATATTTTCCAAAAGTAATGTTCTAAAATACCATTTACGTGAGGAAATGGTATTTTAAAATATATAATGAAATGGAGTTTTAAAAGTCATATCGTGATGTGATGTGAAAGTGGAGAGTTAGGTACGAACTCATTTATCGACATTGCTGCTTGACTATGGCTAGATGACTATTGGTGACAGATCGCCAATAGCCTGCGTTCAGCTTCTGGTAGGACGAATCAACCATTTATTTTAACGCTTTAACTTTTGCTATGTGATGGTGGGGGATGTCATTCCAGGCATCGTCCTTGTTTACTGATTATGGCCCAAAATAATCTTTCCAAGTATCCTTATCGCTGGATTGTGGCTCAGAATTACGAGATCCGATCGCTTTTGGTTTTCATTTATATTCTAGTGCATCGATGTTTTGGATCAACCAGTTATTTGTTTTAACACTTCCTCCATCTTCTTTCGGGTGATGTGCAGGAGGCATCATTCTTTGTAACTTGATTGTGGTCCAGAATTGCGAGAACCTTCGCCAGCAACCTTAATATTGAGCCGGTGCAAACTTATACGAAATCCTACTTCAAAAAGAATCCCTTACCCATGCACACTTGTCCTCGAATTCTCCAATAACCTAATAGAGGAAATTAATTGCATCGTTGGTCAACCAAAGAGATACTGATTTATGCAATGTATTTACATAGCGTGTAATTGATACGTAATTTGTCAGCAGAAATCATTCAATTAGACTAATATCTCATGTACAATCAATTTGCTTTTCAATTAGTTAATAACTCAGCTCAGTCATGACGTGAGTTATTAACTAATATAATAAATAGCAATTTATATTTGTTTAAAAATATATTATTTCATTAGTATAAAACTCGGAAGTTTGTTGGAAAATACCTAAAATATATTTAAAAGTTTCATTAAGAAAATATTTTTTTTAATCTATTGTATGCTTCATTCGTTATGAGAAACATTTTGTCCGTAAGCAGTCAGGTTATGTTGATTCGAATTAATTACGTACATGAAAAGTTTTTAATGCATTTTCATTTATTTATTTGATAACATTCTAAGAATGGTTTCTTAATCGGCAGAAACAAACAACACTAACATTTGGAAGGGGAAAAAATTGAAACTGTGATAACAAATATTTTTCTTTTATAGTTTTGTAACTGATTAAACGCTAAATCATTCCGAAGGAAAAAAAAGATTATATATTTTTTGTTCGACAAATCTGGAAGGTTGTCTGCGAAAAAAGATATAATTTATTGATTTTTTAAGTTACATTCCAGCATCAGTATTTCATGCGATCGAAATTGGAGAAAAAAATTTTAAAAAAATTCTGGCTCCATTTTTAGAATGTAAAGCTCCAACAGCTTTGCTGTATAAAAAATAAAAATTGAACCTTTTTTTCCCCCTATAATTCTTTTCAATCGATAATTCCCTAACGAACTATTTTTTCCTGACTTCCGTTTGTGTCCTCTTGTGTTTATCGTCCTGATTCGGTTACTATGGTTACGGTATCACTTAGAGCAAAAGGGGGGGGGGAGAATCCTTCTAGAGATGAGGAGGAATAAATGATGAAAAAAAAAACATTCCCTTCAAATTGCACATCGCTTCTCATTCACGCACTCGGGTTCACGCTCGAAGAATTCGAAAGGGAGGGGTGGAGAGGGTCACGTGCTGAAGTTTTTAGCGTGAGTAGATCTAATAAAGGGGTTGAGAGAAAGAATGTTGAATTCTGTGGCAATTGGTTACCGGGGGTGCCAAAGGGGAGTAATCAGAATTTGCCGAGTAAGCGCTGAATTTAATCCCCGAGAAGAGGGAAAGATGTTTGAGTCATTGTGACTCTTGGAGAACCCAAAGTAATGTTATTTCGTTTAGGACCAATTTATAAATCAATAAAGTCACATTTAGTTTCCCTTTTTCCTTATCATCAAATGTAACAAGGTAGTCTTCGAATGTAGTAGAAATGTGTGAATCATGTATGAGAAAAATAATTAATGTTTAACAATTTATTTTACAGAAAGCGGTATTTTTTTTAAACACACTAATACTGTAAGGAACTGATTCCATTTGATGAATGGAAATTGATTTAAGGTAGATACAAGTACTGAGTTCATTCTCTCAAGAAATCAATTGAAATTTACTGCTTTTCAATGTGTTGGAGTTAAATGCATTTCATAAGAAATGAATGTTTCCGTGAGGAAATGATATCTAGCTGTCTTGATATAAAAAGCTCTATAATTCTTTTAAATTCCTTAGTATTACATAAAACTGCAACACATTGAATATTTGCACGGACTCCTTTACTGAAGTGATTAAGTGAAAATCCTCTTTTTCTCACGATCCTTTTTCGCTAAAAAGTCCTTCAGGAACATTTTCATCTTCATATTTTCTCCTCAATTATTTTTCATTGGTTTATTTTGGATTAAATATGGCATCTGAAAACTAACTTCAATAAATACGCGCTAAATCACTGCGGTATATAGAAATAAATTGTTTCTCCCATGATGATGTGAAAAGAAGTCCGGTGAATCAGCCTAGGTTTTGTCCTTTACATAGTTTTAGAAGTCCGACGACCATAGTAATCAAAATGAAATCAAAATAATATCCGAAGAAGTAAACAACTTATTTTTCATCATAAGATTACAAGATGATATATTTTTCTCCAGAATGATTGATTACCCTTTTTTTTTTAAATGAACCAGTCCTCCAGTTACATGCGCAAAATTCACCGAGAGTCCCTGTATCCGTGATGAAGCTCATTAATAAATTTAGGAGTACTTATAATTACTTTTACCAAATTTAGGTTGAAAACGGTACACGTTCTGAGTCATGCTAGGAGTGAAAGGGTAGGAGTCTTTTTCCATTGGGATATCCCTAAAAGGGAAGGGGAAGAAAAGTCATCCCTCTCTTTCTCTTATGTCATTGCGAACGATATTCTTCATCTCCGGAGGAAGGGGAAGATTCCGAAGCTTTCTTTTTTCTTCTTTTTGTCTCCGATGAGAATTCCCATTTGTCTTCTTTGGAGCAGCTCGAACACCCAGTGGCGGGGGTGGTATGAGATAATGGAGTATCGGTTACTTCATCTTTCAGTGTTGTTCTCTTTTTCAACTCTTGTTCAAACTAAGACCATCTTAGTTAGTTAACTGTCTGTACTAGGACTGCCAACATATATCCCGTTGAATTTTTTGTGTGCTAGAATTGAATCTCCTCCCCCCAGCTCTGAAAATTTTCATGACGTATTTAATTTAAAATATTCCTTAAAAATGACCCAATTAATTCCTCCAATGGTATGAGAAGTTTATGAATCCTTAAATCGTGTGAAAATTACGAGACTTGATTGAAAAGCAATGCATCCATGACATTAATTTTATTTGCCACCAATTTTCACAATTCGACATGAATCCCAACCCTTTTCATGCTCGTGCATCAATGCGTGAGTAGTTTAACAAACCCATTAGAGAATAATTCCAGCTGTTTGTTGTCGACACTAGGATTTAATGTTAGTTTTCATCTTGTTGTCAGAACGAAAAAGGTGTTCCTCTAGGTGCTCTTTCACATTTGGGCCGAGTTGAAAATCGCAAGGTCGGGTGGATGCATATGGATCGCCATATTTTTCAGTTTTCGGCACAGAAACGACTTTTGAGAATTTTCAAGTTCCTTCCATCCAAAGATTCATTGTACAGTGGGTACGATGCTAGTTAAATATGTCGCACGCTAAACTTCATGCTCATATGGTAAGTTAGGAGAACAGAGTTCCAGCTTAGATGTTAAATTCATCCTTTGACTGTGGTTCAGAATTATGAGGTGTTTAACCAATAGTCGCGGCAGCGGTAGTAGTCTGGTTATGATCACAAACTCAGGATTGGTGTTGTTTCCATCGAGTCAATTCCATTCAAGATCCATCGTATAGCTGGGCTAATATTCATTAAATTTATTGAGGCTCTAAATCTTCATGTTGGGATGGTGTAGAAATATAGAGTTGGAGGCCAGCTCAGATATCTTCCTCGTCGATTGTGGTTCACGGTTACTCTAATTAAATTCGACATTTGTGGTCCGTCACCAATAGTTCCTATGTTGCTTCTAAATGAGATGTTAATAAAACGATTAATCAATCAATCTATCGCCTTAAGTCCATTTTTGTGCCAAAAATGCCAACATTCACTCTCTCGCTCGCCAATACACTTTGTGTTACTTCTCGCGCAACGCCAATAAAAAACAATCAATAAATCATGTGGATTTCAATATAATTACATACTAATGCTTAAAACTTTTCATATGAAATTTGACATTAACATATGATATTATACATGGCAATATTTATATATTTGCGCAAAAAGTCTAAACGCATCCGAATTTATTAGTTTTGTGATGTAGTACTACAAAATCAATATAATATTATTTTTTTTTTATTTCATGGCTATATGAATGCTACGTGAAATACAAATGAATTTAATTTTTTCTAAAATAATGCATTGTTATAGGATCGATTTTGTTAAAATAAAAATATAACGAAGGTCATTTGTATATCAAAATATACACTTTTTTTATGGTGAAATTGGCAAATATTTTGTATTTATAGATAATAAGCGGAATAAAAAAGGAAAACGATAAAGAATGATATTGGATTATCAGAAGAAATAAACATTTTGACAGGGATTGATAATGAAAGTTATGAAAGAAACCGATGAAGAAAATGACATTGAAATAAAAGCGAGGAGATAGATAATCTTTGGAGTAATTTTAAGGTATTGGAAAATACGTGTGTCATGATGAGATGACGATTTTTTTTTATTCGGAAACTGAGTAAATTTTTTAAATAAGAACTGTCTAAGTTGCGAAATATGTATCTGTTTCTATGTTGTCTTTGGGTGAAAAGGAGATATTTATCATCTTGTATATTATTCCATGTTCACAAATAAAAGAAATTAGAACTTCTAGTAGATATTCTGAAAGCATGGGCCTTTTATCTGTAAATCAATCGTTCGCTTAATGTCAAGCGAGCAAAGTTTATTTCGGCTCGATTTCTAAAATTAACTTCCCGAAAGAATTCTGAGGTGTCATATGCATTGCGATTTTTCCCTTGTTTTCTTATAATTTTCTACAACATTTTATCATTTTTATATTTTAGCAAGTCATATACCCTGGGATAGCTGGGTGATTTCATATAACACTGCTCTGTGGGGCAGCGACCCCTCAGGGGCTTACTTTCTTTAGGTAGGTACGAGTATCGTGACCCCGAGCCACCCTAGTGATTTTTGCCGGGTAGCTTAATGGTCATGGTTGAGACTCGCTGTCGGCATTGCTTTCGTCGAACCGTAGGTTCAAGTCCTGATGCCACTGAAGACCCACGTGTAGTGGGGCTGATGCAAGTTAAATATAGAGGAGGTCCCAAATCCTCTCAATGGCGTTGTGTAGAAATTTGTTGAGAGGTGACCCAGCTCTGGTGTCATCCTCGTCACTTGACAGAGTTTCAAAATTACGAAGTCCGTCGCCAATATTCTTCGTGACGTTAAAAAACAATCAATCCTCGTCACTTGATCGAGACTCAAAATGACGAGGTCTGTCGCTAATATCCCTAGTGTTGCTTCTGAGTGGGACGATAATAAACAATCAATCCTCGTCTCTTAATCGAGGTTCAAAATTACCAAGTCTGTCTCAAAACGCCCTCCTATTATTTGTAATTACGACGTTGATAAAGTATCAAGCCGTTTTTATTTTCTGTTTAATTAACTCGTCAGAAAATTAACTAAACGGATTTTCCCAAAACTTCCGAAATTCTCCCATGGCATCTCATATCAATTCAGAAATTAGAATAAAGTCTACCGCATCCTGATTAGCAAGAGCTTGGCATCGAAAACCCGTCAAGAAACTCTGCCGAACCTCCTTAGCAATCATCAAAGAAAACAAAAGACGGAGCAATACCTCCTTAAATCAATTTACGGCCACGATAAATAGCGGACGTAGCCCAGCTCCATTCCTACCGGATAATTACGATTCACCATCGATACCGAAGTCAGCCAATCAGAGGGCTCGCAGCTACCAAAACACCCTAGGGATAGTAGTGATGCGGAAGAGCAAATTCCATCCTCTCACGGTCCCCATCCTTTCTTGCTCCCATTTCTCTCTCCCAGGCAAGTTTCGATACGGTTGCTTATCTTTGACGTCACTGTTGACCGATGGGTGAGCAGGGGGAGTTATACATATTCGTAGAAAACTGATAAAAGATTTATGAAGCTCCAAAATTTAAGGGGAAAAAAACATGAGCAATATTTTTAACATATATTCATGTATCAGTGGTTTTTTTTTTTAAAGTTCTAACATGAAAAAATTCACTTTTTTTTAAAAAATATGTCTACATTTTTATTTTTAAAACAAGTTGGATTGTAAGACGATGAAAATTGGAGTAGAATTTAATTTAATTTAATTTGATTTAATGAAGTATAGTTTTTGTTAAGTTGAATATATGGTATGTCATGTGTGTTTGTACAAGCATTTCACGCATGATTTATTTTTTACTCATAGTTGTTTTATTTTTTTCCAAGTATAAAATAATACCTAATACGATTAGTTGAAAACTAATAGAATTATATTTACATATGTTTAAACCTTTCTATGAATATGTATTGGGTTTTTAAAAAAAATCTGTTTTTCGTAATTATATAAGAACAGTATGCATAACAAAAATATTTTTATAGTAATTAATGTTTGCATTTCTCTTATGGTAAAAAGCTTTTGTAATCTGGTGTCAGAGTCACAAAATTCAAAACATTAATTCGAGAGGTTGTGGCAGAATTTTTTTTAAAAAAAATCTTTGTGTAGAATAACCGTTGATGTTGTCTGTTAAATAAGAAAAGCTCTCGTGCTGCTTTGTGTGGAAATAATAAAAGTTGAGTGCTCCTGGTACTTATTTATAGTTCACAACTTAGAGGGACAGAGTGTATCGTGAACAACTTCTTCAGTTATATATTAATTAGAAACTTTTTATTCACTGTATTAAAACACATATAAAATATAAATGTCAGAAAAAATTTATTTTAAAGCGAATTGCTGAAAATTAAAAAAAATTTTCAAACTTTTTCAATATTTTGAAATTCCTACTGCTACTACAAATTTTAATATTATTAAACATTCCTTTGCTCAATTGAGATTAGAAGTGTTTCTCACTATTCTGGACATGGGTTGTATTAATGTTATTTATGTTTCACAATTTTTTTTTATATCATACTTCTAGAAAAACATTAAAAAGAAGCCGTATCGAATTCTGTGGATTTTTGAAAAAAATAATTGCCTATAAAATTGAAAATAATAAATCCCTACTGCTACTACAAATTTTAATATAATTAAGATTTTTTTACTCAACTGAGATTAGAAGTTTTTCTCACCATACAGTAATTAGATAGAGTTGTATTAGTTTATTTATGTTTGAATTTTTTTTTTTTTTTTTTTTTTATCATACTTTACGAAAAACATTAAAAAGAAGCCGTATCGAATTTTGTGGATTTTTGAAGAAAAAAAATGATTGTTTATCTAAATTCGTATTCCAAACATAGGACAATTAAATATATTATGCAAAACAACCAGAAAAAAAAATTCAAAGCTTTGTATGGATTCCAAAAAAAGCTTCAGCGTTTGAAGTGCAGGACCATCATGAAAAATAAAACGCCGAGAAAATGCAGATTTAACTTTTGAAGTTCAATGAAATGACATGCCTCATTGTTTCATCAAGAAAATTTAAATATTTAGCATACTATAAATGAAGCTAGAGCTGTAACTTTTTGTAAATATATTTCGGGAAAATCATGTAATTATTCATATGGAATTATGAGTTAATATTACTCAATAAATTATTTTTCATGTAGCATTCTGTGGAAGATTATAAAAGAAAGTATGGGGGAGGAGAGGAGAATGAGTCATTTACGTCTCTCTGATCGCATTTCAAAATGAGGTTGAGACTAATGATCCAGTTTGTACTTCTAGTTACATTATAAGTCAAATAATTTTTTTTTAAAAAAAAATCATTAATTTGTTTCATATACAACTCTTTAATTCAAAGTGATACTATTTCCCCAATTTTGAAAAGATTTAAAATGTTACATTTATAATTAAATCGAATTGTATTGTTAAAAAAAAAATCCCTTTTTTCGCGAAACACCGAACTTAGCGTTTATCCCGACTGGACGATACTGTTTTCAATGCTGGCCTACTTGCATAAAATGCCGTCTAGGATCTAAAAACATGCAAATTACGCGTCGGTTCGTCTCCTGATGTGCAAATTCCATGTCTGTATCGCACATAATGACACTTCTCGAGCACGATGTCCTGCACTGGGTGCTGTGAAGTGACGGTTTTGATAGCGCCCAATTGTTCCTTTCAGATGTTATCGTGCTGGTTAGGGGTAGTTAGACACGTCTAGAGCCGCGGTTATTTGAAGATGTTCGCCGATCTTAATCTGGGTTGAAGCATTTTCTTTTGTTCTAGGATGGCGTGGGAAGGGATAATCGAAGAGATCGTTTGGTGGAAAATTGTTTTTATAGCCCAAAGTCGAGGAGTTGAGTTGCTTCAAGCATGTCTCTCGCATTTTCTTTTGTTTGACTTAGCTTAAGATAGAGTGGCGGAGCGTGTCGGTTAAACTAGATTTCGAATGTAGCTTTGAGATGTTTTCTTTTTTAACTAGTATTGTTTATAAACAGAAGGAACATAATATTTTATGTAAGCGGGTATAGTAATTGTTATTTCTTGAAAGTTAAGGAACCGAACCTAAACTAGGAACACCTGATGTGCAAATTCTTTGCAGGGTTTTTTTTTTTTCGCATGAACAAATTTTCTGATATTAATGTAAATTCGTGTACTCCGTTAACAATGATGAATCCTTACAATTTACTAATAAACATTCGATAAATAGACAATCAATCTTTTTTTATATATATAAAATTGATATTCAATATTATTACATATGTACACAACTTTGTGTACTACACATTTGCCCTTAGATAATAATGAATCTTTGAAATTTATAAATAAACATTCGATAATGTGCAAACAATCTTGAGGATGAAAAATTGTTTTTTAACGTTTTTTCCCCAAGTTTGCGAAACAAAAACACGATACACTCTATTTGCATGAAAATACTCAAGCAAAAATTAGTAGTACATTTAATTTTTTTTTATGTATTTGTTAGTGAAGTCAGAATATGATGGTTAATATAAGAGTATTTTTCTATCTGAAAAATATTTCCCGTGTTGTTTTTGCTTATAGAGTAAATGAAGTTACTTTTCATTTCTCATTTTTTTGAAACTCAAAAATTTGCACAATTTAATTTAGAGTTACTGAACGTTTCCTTAAAAAAGCAATATGAGCGATTCGGCAAAGATAAGCGTAGCGCAAAATACCATAAAACAGTTTGTATACATATAACTACCTAAAGTTCATGCTTTCGTATGATTTTTAATTACTTCAAATATACATGAATAAAATTAAATGTACTTTTCTTGAAATTTTTTTAAATGGCTTCGGTAGCCTAGTGGTCATGATTTCGGATTCGTGACCAGCGGTTTTCGTTCAGTCGCAGGTTCGATCCTTGGCTACCAAAGATCCGCCATGTAGCCGGGGCTGATGCACGTTAAATTTGTCGGGACCCCCGTTCGCGTAGTGTTGAAGTTAGGAGAAGGGGGTGCTAGCTGCGGTGTCGTCCTCGCCACTTGACCGAGGTCCGTCGCCAATAGCCCACGTGTTGCTTCTGGTACGACGTTAATAAAAACTAAACTCGCCGAGCGGCCTTTTGTGGTATGGAGGCTAGTGCATTTAATGCCTATATTCTGTACAAAGCAATAAATGAAGAAATTGCCTTAAATTGCTTGAAATTTGCAGAGTGTTTATTTATCCACCTGAGAGGAGATTTTCGAATGAAAAGGAAACCACAGAGTTAACGCAGTGTTTGAAAAAGGAAAAAAGATTTCGACGGAGGGCTACACATTTTACGTTCTGGCAATTCAAAAGAATTTCGAGTGTACGAGCATTTCATTGCAGAAAATTCGTTGTAGAACGAATAGAAACAGCAACATATTTTCCGATACATGTCCTGGGTACTCTTCTCTACTCTTTAATGACCGTCTTGAAAAATTTCATGTTATGAAAAGTTATAAAAATTCTTTCAATTAGAGAGGATTATTACTTCAATTTTCATGTATATCTTTTTTAAACTTTCATTCCTTTAACCCAGATTCCCAGGGTTTTTTTAAATTTAAATTTTTGTTTTTACTGTGGAAACTGTATAACTGAAATCTCGTTAATTTAAATGAAGACGAAAGTAGAAGCACGTTTCGATGAACTCGTAAATACGTGGATAACCGAATTATTTAGACTTTGTAAATCGAACAAAATATTATTTCCTTATTGGGGACTAATAATACATATTTATACTTTATAACTCGAAGTTAAAAAGTCAGACTCAATATGTCGAAGTTAGTAATATAATGTGACGTCACACTTAAAAAAAAAAACAAGAAACTATTTTCCAATATCTTAACTAAAAAGAAAAGATATTTTTCTAAATTTTTGTAGCTGCGCAATGATATCTGTAATTGTATAATTGTACATTATTATTATGATTTATTTAAATAAATTTACTAAAGTCGAAATTTTTATTTCACTGTGACTCTACAAGTCGAAAAATATAATTAGAAATTGTGCCTTTGTATGTCGAAATTGGAGCCATTATATCCTTTGCTTCTTGAAATATTTGCTATGCTGTTTAACTCGAAAATTTCTTAGTATTTCCCTTATAATTCAAATTATCATGTTTCCACTGTATTATTATGCACGAACAGTAGTGATTTAACCACACCCCATCGATCTGCTACTTCAAATTATAATAATTGATCTCCAGCGTTAAAAGTTTTAATTTTAATCCATCTAATATCTTTTCTTCATATGCAGTCGGTCGTTAAATATTATTTCAAAAATTCAACATGGTTGAGCTTTTCTTTTATCCTCGAAGATTTTCCATAGCACTTTTTCCTTCGCATTTGGAAAGTTACTTCTTAACCGTAACTCTGCAACGACTATATGATGTAAATCGAATAAATTCACGCTTGACGTGGCGTTTCCGTTGGTCATCAAGTTGCATTTAAATATCTATTTTCTCAAAAATACCACTTTATCCTCCATTGTAATCGTCGCATTGCGTCACCCGCATGGAAATACACTATCATGAATAAATTCAGAAAAAAAAGAAGGCAAAACTACGGAGTCACGCTTTGCATAATAATTCATTTCGACCCTATTAACATTCAGGCGGGCGATTCAAAACTGGAAAAGTTTCGCATAACAGATGCAACGGAGGTCATGTCTTTCCTCCTTCTTTTCAGTTGGTGACGCAGAACAGTTGTTAGGCACGTCCAAACCTGACAACTTAACTGACTCTTAATTGCTTTGGGAAAAGCATCTGGTCCATCTGAAAACGATTGAGATCTTGAAATATGGATATTGGAGAGTTAATTTCCAGTTCCAGCAGCAGCGGTGAGAAATTGAGGACAGGTGCATTTATGTAAAGAACTGTTTTCCGTTGTAACTGGAACAGGTAATTAAGGAGCGTTATTAACACATCCTTGACGAATTTAGTAGATCAGAGGACTTTTTTTGTGCATATGTGGCCTAGATGGAGTTTGTTTTACGTCGTTTTTTGATGTAAACTTGATCTGTTTTGTGAATCGCAGGTTTTGAATGGCATAATCTAGTTTTGACGGATGAAGCGTCGAGTAATTTGTGTAATTATTGCGTGATTTGTCTTAAATGAATAAGAAATGGATTCATAAATGTTCATTTGGAGTTGTTATATTATCTTGCATTTTATTATAAATAGGAGCTTTATTATGCCGGCAAAGAGGACAAATATTGGGAAATCTGAACCATCAGAGTCCTTTTGTGGTATTTGATACTTGTATAGCAGACACCACGTATCAACAGTGCAGCAAGGGTTATAATATCAAATTTTATTAAGATATGCAGCCATATAGGAATGTTGGGCAATGAACGAACAGATTCGGCTGTACGTTCCGGCAACGAATTCTTTGCGCCAAAGAGTCCCGCTTTCCAACACCAAACTTTATTTTAAAAGCTATTTAAACTGTACGGCAGGAAGCGTTGTGTCTCCGTAGCAACAACAAGCTTCACTTAGTAGACTATAAATGAAGCATGTCTGATACTCCAATATGAAGAGCTGATGCCAAATTGATTCGCCTTCGCAATGGACATACTCGTTTTACTTACTGGCACCTTTAGTTTGGTGATAGTGTTTCCTAGTTCCCTTCCTGTCGTGACATTACACCGTTCATTGCATTTTAATTGTCAGTCCAGAAATTCTTCATCGTCGTTGCATGTTTTTAATTCATCTGATTTAAATTTGACTGACTTGGTGGTGGAAAATACTCATCCTTATTTATTTTATTTTTTCCCGAAAAATCGTTTTACTCACCAAATTTAAAACTTTGTCTTTTTTCCCCTTACGTTTTAACTAAAAAAATTTTCATCTGATATTGATGCAATTTTACTGGAAAAACTTATGACATTCTTAATAAATATTTGGCGCTGCTTAGCCAGTTTGGCGGCGATAGCCCAGTGATCGTAGCCCCGAACTCGCGACTGCTGTTGTTTTCGTGGAGTTGTAGGTTCGAGCCTTAATGCTACTAAAAGATCGCCTTGTAGTGCTGCTGATGCATGTTAAATCTGTCGAGACTCGAAGTCCTAAGCATGAGTTTTAGTTTGGAAAGTAGGATCCGGTTCAGGTGTCGTCATCGTCGCTTGACCGTGGTTCAAAATTATGAGGTCCGTCGCCAATAACCCTCGTGTTGCTTCTAGTGCGACGTTAATAAAAACTAAATTAAACTAAATTCACCATGAGTTGTTGTTCACCATGAGTTCATTTGAGTTGTTCTTGGTACATCAAATCAGAACTTTGATAAGCATGGCTAAAATAAAGCTGCACCCTTTTTATTATTCGATAAAATGCTGTCCATAATTTTCTAGATTTTTTTTTTCATGGCATAGATTACATCGAAATTACACAATTGAAAACTTCGCATTTAAAAAAAACAAAAACGAATTGTACTGAATTTATATTCATTTCACGTTTATTTTTTAAAAAACTACATTTGGACAAATCAAGTTTAAATAAATTCAAATTGTTTGACATTGCAGTTTGTACCTTCGATTTTATTAAATCTTTTTAAAAAAATCATCTATTGTATTCATACTTCTACTTTTTTCATTTAAAAAAAATAACACCTATAAAGCAATAATATAAGCAGATTTTTCTAGAAAAGTGGTTTACTTATTATTGCTTTTTTTTTTTTTTTTTTTAAAAAAAAAAAAAATTTTAATTACGTTTCATTATGGATTTTATTTGAGAATTTATTTCGCTCCATTTCAGATTATGGATAAACTGCACTAAATATTATTACTAAGTCAATAAAATAAGTCGAAATACCAAATCAGTACAGGCCACGGTAGCCCTACGATCATCGTAACGAATAATGTTCAAACTGAGTGTTCCAGTCCTGATTCCATCAGACCCATCGTGTGGAATAACAGTAGATATTTAATGGAATATACCTGATCTCTCCGTTTAAAATTAAAAATAAAAAGTTCCGTCGCCCATAGCTTTCGTGTAACCCAAGAACAACAGTGATTCAAACCATCCGACCGAAATAAATATTACAAATGTTGTTCATCCTGTGAAATGTATGTTCTAAAATAATTAGCAAAATTACGAATCACATATTATAAATATTATCGAAATCCTAAGCTTTTTTTAAAATTAGTTTACTCCCACATCATACACATTTTTTTTCGACTTATTTTTTCTTTAAGCAGTTCAAAAACATTTTCTCAAAAACTATGAACTTAATCTTTCTAAAGTCATGTTTTGATAACAAAACCACGCCGTAACAATTCACCTATCGAAAAGTGTGTTATTCTTAACGCGAATCTTTTGTGTGTATTAAAGTATCCCTACTGGTGTGTTTTAAAGAGTTTCTTGATTTAGGTATGAGATTTGTGTTTTTTTTTTTTTTTTTGTGCGTGCCTTATTTGTGTTTAGTGTACCTGTTGATATTGATTTAAACGGGCGAAATATTTCTCCAAGCGTGAAACCGGCGTCTGTTTTTGGAGCTCACAGTGTGGTTCATATGCCTTTAAAAAAGCATATTTTTGCTAGTTATTCTGCAATCATACTGTGTATAATTTTATCAAAGTGTTACGTAACCACGGTCTAGTGGATCATTACAAGCCTTTTCTCACGATCTTTGTTAAGAGTCTTTTTGTTGTAAACCTTTTATCATATAATCATCATTGTACTCGTAATTGTGAAAGATATATTTTTAAGATTCACGCGCTGAAAATGGGACGTAAAGATTTAAAATAACAGACAAAAAAAATTAGTAGCTTTGGAAAAAAAATCATACATAGGAAGTTTTTTAATAAGAGGATTAAATACAGAAACATTCTATAGCATAGTTTTATTTTTTATTCAATGCATTTTATTCACAATTCGATGTAATGCTAACGATCCATGGGGTGGGTACAGAGACACGTGGCGGCCCCTTGTCATAATTTCACGTAACAGACAAAATAATATACTTTAAAAAGAAATTGCAACCGAATTTAAACGTATTTATTTTGTTTTACTTCAAAACTGTTTGTTGTGTCCAAGCACAGGAACGAGCTATCTATCATACCGTAAGTTTCTAGCTCTCAATTTGAATTTGGTTCTTGAATTAATATGTAGTTTATTTTTAAATTAAGGACTATGTAAGCCTGAATATATAATAATCGAAATCAACACACACAGTAAAGTCTTTTGAACGTTTTTTTTTTTTTTAAAAAAAAAAAAAACTGTTCCTCTGTCGATTTTTTTCTGGATCCAGTTATTGGTACTTAACTAAAAAATCATTAACGAGATGAGGTTTAGTAATAGTATGTTCTCTGACTAGCCCCATACAATACAGATGGTCGGAAGAGGTCCGTGTAGAATTACAAATTACTCAGGTGAGAAAGGTTTTCTGTCCTCGTCTCCTAATGCGTCCACTAGTAAATCTACAAATTGTGGTTTGGACGTCTCTTTCTTCTTTAAGAATAATGGAATTACCATTTTTTTTCCTCTGTTAAACCATGAATGAGTTGGATGGAGATGGGGGTGGGATCTTTCATGATACCCTGGTTTCAAAGAAAGCGAGAGGAGTATTTGAACCAGATATATTAGCGGCAACTTCTCCTTGATCTGAAAATCAACAGTTTCATTACCATAGAATTCATTACCGTGGATGTTAATTACTGTAAGATATACATCACTACTCTTCTCGTGATTAAAGGGCCCCCAATATGATCAAGAACTAAAATTATGTACTTATACTCTTGAAAATTTGACAATACTCCTATAGTTGTCAATATGACGAAAAGTTCATTTTATCGTAAACATTAGTATGCTAGATCTCTGAATCTCCACAATCTTCTCAAACTAATTTTTGATGATTTGTGAACGGTTTTTTCTTGTTATTTGATTCGGAGAACTCCCGAGTATCCTCACCTGAACTGAACTTTTTAGTCAGGCATGTATGCAGAACCCTTAAATGCACTTGCTATATTGAGCATCGAAAAAGGAAATGCAAAAAATTGTAATTTTTCCGAAGTAATTAATGTATTAACAAAAACAAAATCACGCATTAAATAAACATGCATTAGTAATATACGTTCGTGTTTGCAATATTTTTTTTTACCATCAATATCTACAAATTAACATGTTTCATTTCTTTTCTAACATCTGCCAACATTATTTACGAAAAAACATTTCGCAGTAGCATAAATTCTTTTCCCTATTCCCTTACAAGTATTCCGATCGCCCAACAGGTAACAACAGGAGCATCATATGGCGGTTAGGGATTAAGGTTACCTGAGGGTCTCTTCTTTTCAAACACCTGCTTCCTTTTTTTTTCGTGCGTGAATGTGTATATATTTCACTCCTGTGCATCGGGGCTGTCGGAAATGTTCCATTTTTTCCCCCTGTCTCTCTTTTCTACTGCTAGTTATCGGGTCGATAAGCAGACGGTGAGATTCATAGGGGTGGTAATGTTAACGATATTTCGAAAGTTCGTGATCTTTCGTCAAGGTGATGCGATAGTTATCGGGTTGTGAATTAATATATATTTAGTTAGAAGTTAACTGACTATAAGTAGGAATTTCTGTGAGGGTAAAGCACAGTAATTAAATGTTTTTCTGTGTGTATGCTCCTGAATTTCCTTTTATTTATGTTTTGTTACGTATGAAGAAAAACTTGCTCAGAAAATTAAGGAAAACTCATCATTGTGGATTATCAGTTGAGAGAAGGACTTTTGTTTTCTCATAATTACACCACAACACTACTGCAAGACGGCACTCGAACGGCGGAATTACAATTTTACATCAATCCTTCTTTTCGAATTGCATTTACGGAAAACAGTCATTATAAAAATAGCAAACGATTTATTTTTCAAGTGATACATTACACTACCAAGTGGTTTTTAAGAAAATAATGATAAATCAGAATTTCCAACAGAGTATATGGAACAAATATAATACTTCTTCAGTATCGAAAGATTTGTCCTATTTCCTTAATTTTTTTTTTTTTTTTTTGTATTGGAATGATTATTCTATTTTTTTAAAAAACAATTCCTGCTCTGTCATTAACTTCAAGTATAATTTAATTAAGTACGCTTCAACCATATGAGTATAATAAGTATTTATTTAACTTTTATTTTATGTATTTAATTTTTAATATTTTTTACTTTATGGGCCACGATGGTTTCTCTGGCTCAAGTAATGAGTTCTGGGAGAATTTTTTGAGATCGAACCACTGCCTTTTTCATATGTATCAACTTACACTTATTTCTCCCCACCATCAGAGCATTGCATGACCTGATGCAAAGTAACCCCCCCCCCAAAAAAAAAATAATAATAATAATGTTTTGTATTTAAGGTATTGAAGGAAGTATAAACAAGTTGGGGTATATGTTGGTAGAGGCAACTTGATGTTGTAATGCTTACATGGCATTAAAGCTACTAACTAAGATAGCTAAGATATTAAAGTGTTTAAGTGTGAACACTACAAAATTCTTAGAGTTTTTTTTTTTTTTTTTCCTCCAACAACAAATCGGGAGGTTGACAAAACAATTTCATGCTCCATCCATCTTTAAATCCCTCGGTGATTACTATGGTAAGTTTGCAATTTTGGCCGACACGTCACAGTTTTTTACCTATAATCGTTATGATACTATATTTAGGTCTTCCATTTGTAAATTTTTAATAGCTCATGTAGAATCTGATTTTTCTCTTCAGACCTTAAATTACGTTTCTTCCTCATAGCTCTTTAAAAAGAATGAAAATAAATCGACAAAAGTCTATCTTATAGGAATGGAGGGTAATGCGTATTTAAAACCACTCTTCCCACTTCTATCTCTTTCAATCCGATACACATTCATAAATCGAACAATCATTTCGATATGGAAGAAGTATAATTTTTACTATCTATCAATATATTATGGTTTATAAAGGTTTAAGAGCTTTTGTTTGAACAGAACAGGCAAATCATTACTACAGTTTAAATTTCGAGTAATGATTTTGTAAAAATATGTATCCGAAATAGAAAGACATTTCAAATTTCTGGCATCCGATTGTATTTTCTATTCATTGTGTTGCCATGAAACTGATTCTGTAATGACCGCGAATATCAATCCTTCGGGCTTTTATTGAGCTGAAGAATTTCAGATGTATTATTACAAATTATATTATTTTGTTTTGGGCATTATACAACGAAGACTACTTTTTTTTTTCAATGTTAAGTGATTTTCTTTAGTCTGATTTTTTAAAAAGATTGTATCAATATCATAATATTATTGAAAATGTGAAGAAAATTATTTGAGTGCGTAAAATGCTACAAAATAAATCTCCAAAGTCTCCTTTTTAATAATAAAAAAACACCTCTTAATTCTTGTAAGTTAAAATTTAACAATATTTATCACATTGTTTTTTTTTTATTTTATTTATTTATTTATTTTCCTTTAATAATGAGAGAGTGGAATTTTTCGCTATTAGTTTCAGTTTGTTGCAAAATATAGTTGCAAGTATGTCGCTAGAAGATTTCAAAACAACTATAACCGACTTATTGTGCATTTAGAAACAATTTGAATATTGTGTACAAAATTAAAAACTTAAGAGCATCTCAAAAATTTTTAATAATTGTTTTTAAAAGTTTAAATCGTCTCCTTAAACTATTTGCAAAATTGTCAAACCATTTTTCCTCATAGACTCCAAAGCCATCTCACTCTTGACCTTTATTTCATACACGTTGCTACGCCCTTCGTCTCAATGCACACGAAGTAAAATTTCGTATGTTTGTTTGTGTTCCGGATATTTTCGCTGTCGCCTGGGCCTCCTATTTTTCTGCATGCGAACGACCTGTAATTAGCTTATTACTACAGTGTCCATTGACGTGTCTGTGACGTCACCCACAAATACCAAAAAAGAAGTCGGAAGCCCTTTATGAACATCCCTTTTCCGCTTTGTTCTAAAGGACTTCCTGTCTCTTGAACCCAAACATGAATGTCAATACATGTCAGATCGCCTTGCGCCCGACAACATTCTTCACTCGCCTGAAAAAGTGGCTGTACTGTTTTCCTTGGAAGAAATGCTTCTTTGTTTAATTCAAGCTGCACTGGAGAGAGCCTCCCCGACAAGTTATTAGCGATGAACCTCGCAATATTTGAAGGAATGGAATCGAATTGTTATGAAAGAGATGAAATGGTTATTTTAAAATTTTAGATTAAACTCGCGTCTCTTCTTATGCATTTACTTAGGAAATCTTATGCATTTACTCTTCTTATGCATTTACTTAGGACTTAGGAAATGCAAAAATTAGGAAAATTAGGAGTGGTCCAGAGTTTTCGCGACAGAGGTAGCTTAAATGCATCTTGTATATTAATGAAGGCTACTCTAAATTAAAAAAGGCCCCAAAGTCCTCACGTGAAATACTATACGAATCTAGAAAAAGCTTAGGTAACTCAACAATCCCAGATTATGATTTAATTGTGAAATCCCAGCTTGTCAAATCACTCTTTCTCTGATTCCCACAATTCTCACTAACAGTAACTTCGTACTGAAACTAAGAATCACTTCTATCCAAAAGACCAATTACGATGTTTCAATCCAATTTACTAAAAAATATCAGCTTGCCGCGTTCTTATCCTCTATCTCCTTTTAATCTTCCTCCAATTCTATTTCATTTATATATCATTATATCTAATTCACTTCACTTCACTTCGACTTTCATCTAATTTACCTAATAACGTTTCATTTTGGTTAGGAAGGAATTGTAACTTCATGAAATTTAAATTATTATGAAATCCCTGTGGTAAGTGAAGAGAAAATTGCGAATAGCACAACATCGCAATTTTGTATTAGTGAGATCGCTTTTCTGATGTTGATATTTCATGCCGATTTTTTGTTTAGTTCCATTGCTGCTTTTTTTCTGCATGTGTCACGCAAATTGATTTCAGCTGCGACTTGACTTACGGTGATAATTATTTACCTTGAAGAAATGTAAGGCAGCTGTTTTGCAGCCGTAAACCGTTTTCTACATAACGAATTTTAAATTTGAGTTTAAAATAAACTTGTCTGCAAACAATAAGGAGACACAGCGGAGTCGACAATGAAACAACTTTTAATAATATTCATGTTCAAAATTATTTTTATCCTTTAACGTTTGCGTAATCCTACTTAAGTGTAACTATACTTGGTTTGAATTATCCAGTTTTACTTGAAATGAAATTATTTCTTTATATTATTATTCATAAACTCAAATCTAGTTCTGTGAATCATTCTTGAAGAAACGCAGATATTCGTTGTTCATTGAAATGCTACAAATGATAAAATCTAAAGAAATAAAAATTATTTATTTTCTCCATTTTGTAAAGGACGCATATATGTATGTTTTCCCTTGGAATTTATTTGTGTCGAAATAAACTCGAATCGAGAATGATACTCCATTTTCGTATCAGTTGTTTGTTAATTGCAAACAAAAGTAGTATTTTAAGAAAAATGTGTTTGAACCTATTATTTCTAATGATCGAAGCAAAAATGGTTTTGTGTAAATAGGAATTGCACAATGAAGATATGACGGAATTATTGTTAACTAATAAGATTGCTATTTTCTTAGACTTAATATACCGCCCATGTGTCTCTCAAAAATTAATGATTTGTATTGGTTTTAGTAACATTTGTCTCTCTATATATAATTACCATATCCACTTAAAATGATATGCAAAAATTTAGTTTTAATTGTCAATATTACTGCAAAGCAGAAAACAGAAGTATTGCGTCAAAAAGACATTTTGTTTCATTGGATAATAATTATTTTTGCAACAAATTTAATAAATATGCAGTATTTTTAAAAGGATTTTTTAAAAAAAGAAACTTTTATTTTTAGTGAAGTAAAAATGAACTTTTGGGAACAATGTTTTTTAAACAGTAATAAGCGAAAGAGATCAATACGAACTCTTGGTCTAAAATTTAAAAAAAAAAGTGAAAAACAAATTTATGAAAAATCGAAATTACTTAAAAAATTTTAAAGTATAAAATATTAGAGATTTAGTTTATTAATAAACACGTAATCCTCTTTAAAGCTGTCATCACGCAATGTTAAATAATAGGACCGGAATTGGAACACTTTTCCCAGTAACAAAACATTCGAAAGTTAATTTTATATTCTGACTTCACTATCCTTTAGAGTATATAGCATATTTTAAAATACTACTTCTTTCTATCTCAATCAAATCCTTTTTTCTAGTATAAAATTTATTCCACATGTTTCATCTCTTCTAATGCTCACTGGGTTTTGAACTTCACTTGATCAAGGTGCGTTTTTAAAATGTTCCTGATTTATGAGAATACTTTACCATTAAATAATCCATGTGTTAAAACGTCACAAACTTTCAAGAAAATTGGAACAATTCTGTGTCTGGAAATGTGTTCCAAGTTTTGATTGGTTTCTTCGACATTGGGCGAAGACAGCCGTACTGAACAAGTAGCGTTTGATAGCATGAAACCTATTTACACGGATTATTATCCTATTTGAAAATAAGCTCGTGTAAACAAACACTGACTTAAACTTTTATGTTCAAGATAACTCGCCTCTTTCCTGTATGTCTGTATAGACGAATCTCTCTCATTTGACATTAACCTTGTCGACCCTTTGTCCGCATTCAGTTCAATTCCACGGTAACGGAAAGCACACTGTTTGTAATTATCATTCAACCACAAAAGGCAATCCTCGTCTTCCAGCCCCAATATCTTATTCAGAACATAGCCTACCATTCAGTGATGACTATACATCACTTCGTACTATACAGATTACCACAATCCAAAGCTCACACAGGGGTCTCCATGCTCCCATACCCTATGATTAAAGTCTTAAAATATTCATTTACGCAATCTACAATCGGATTCCACCGAGATCATTACATTCACTCCCCGCCCTACCTGGTATTAGTACTTCCACTGACCCCTCGACTCCCTCATTATTCTCAGGTGGTTCCCCAGAAGTAAAGCCAATAAAAGAGAGTCCTTTGGGAGCATGGAGAATTGACTGCATGGAGGGGTGGAGAAAAATAACAATCACAAACGTTTGTGATGGTTCGAGAGTGTGTTATTTGTGCCAATCTCAATTACCTGTTCGTCTATTCAAGAGATTTCATTAAATATTAATTTTAGTGTAGCAAATGGAAGTAGATTGAGGTTCAAGTACACCTGAGGTGGTTTTAATGACCCCAGTAAGGCGAGGGTGTTGAGGCTACATTTTGGGGACTGAGTTAAATTGTGTGGTATGCTGTGGAGAAAATCTATATAGTCAGTTATTTTAAATAATGTACGCCGATTTCAGTTTTAAATTAATTATATATATCGCACTTTATTTTCATTCTGCGACTTTCCTGCTGCCCCATGAAACGTTAAGTATTGCAAATAAATTAAATTTAATTTTTCAGTTTTAAAAAAAACTATTTGCTTATTCGTTAAAAGGATACCGTAACTTTATCCCCCCCTCAGCATTAAAATTTCCTTAGTAAATTTTAACATATATATATATACACACACACACGAGGTATCCGTCTGGACAAGATACCTCCTGGTGCTTCGGTATCTAGGAGAGGAGGGAATGTTCGGTGTTGGCATTTACCAGTTCATTGAAGAAGCATGAAGTTGCATTATTATTTTATTCTTGATTAGATGAAGTAAAACTATTTAAAATATTACTATGCACAGGTGATTTTGGATTAATTAGTTCCTTCGAAAAAGAGAGATGTCTACCCTATTTTATCACATATCAGCGATGGGCGTTGGAACGCGAGCTGGTGTTCGGAGTTCAGCAGCATCGGGTGAAAAGAAAATACAGAGAAGAGCAGAGGAGATGAGGCGAGAGAGAACTAAACGCTTCTTGGTTTTGTTCAGGAATAAGGGGTGCTATGTGAGCTATCACGTGACGCTGATTCGTGGTGACATCTATCGAGCAACTGAGGAAATGGTTTTACAATATATTTAAAAATACAGTTAATACTTTGAATCATATATATATATAATATAAATGTCTCTTTGTATAACCTTATATACTCATGTTGTAATTTCAATGAGGTACATTAACTTCCTAAGTGGGAAGTTAATGTAACCAGGAAAAATGGTAAACTTCGTAACGGAGATTTTCAAATCGAGTCACGTGTTGGAGTCCTCAAAGGCTCGTCTTGTATGCAGTGGGAGTTGATGCCGTTATATGGAATTTGTGCCTCAGAGTGAAGTACCATCTCAGAATTTGTCTTTTTCATCTGAAACAATTCGAAATTACTAAAGCCTGCCCTCGCACAGCTGTCAATTCGAAATTAACTTTAAACAAATCATGCTTCATCATGTAGTTTTTCTATGCTGTTTAAAATTTATTCGAACACTATAATAGCATATAAAAAAAAGTAAGAATTTTAGAATGTAATATGTAGTTTTTTATTACGTAAAACTTTATTCAATGGGGTTTTTTCAAGTTCATGGAATGTCTCTGGTAGCTTAGTGGTCATGGTCGCGAGCTCATGGCCTGCGTTGTTTCCCCTGAGTCGTGGGTTCGAGTCCTGATGCCACAAAAGACGCATCGCGCAGGAAGAAAAGTCATACACATTTAATCTGTCGAGACTGCAGTTGGTTCCCTTTGGCGTTGTATGAGAGTCCACAGTATTTGACCTAGACTCACAATTACGAGGTTCGTTGCCAATAGCTCTTGTATTACTTCTAAGTGCGACTTAGACAATCAATTATTTATGTTCATGAATAAAATTGCTCTGTTTTCTTGGCTTCTAATTACTTAGTGCGGCTATCTAGCATGAAAAAGTTCCCAAATGGTTGAATGGCGATATATCGGTCTGAAGGATGAGGTATCGATATTCGATTTCGCATACAATCAAAGTATTAGGGTCGAATGTGGTTTCCAAAGTTATTCGTTACGTTTCATATTGAGAGGATGTGGGGAGTCAATTCAGGTGTCGTTTTCGTGATATGATATTTATTCAAAATGTCGGAGTCCGTTATTGGTGCGTATTTCTAAACACTTATTGAAATAAACTCTAATCCAGTGCCATTTTTTTTCAAGATTTATGCAAAAAAAATCCATCTGCAACAAAGGATATTTTAGAAAATGCATCGTAATATGCTATTTTTACAGATAATTACTGCAAAAAAGAGATTAGGTTTGGCTTATTCTAATATTAATATAAAGTTATATAATCTTTAAAAATACATAAATCGTGTGTATGTTTTCAAAATATATCAGCTTACATAAACGCAAACTTATGTAATTTACGAAATTTTTTTAATTGTTTTATTAAAATGCATTACCGCGTACATTGGTTTTTACGCTATTTGCGTCTTAATATATATGTACTAAGAATTAGAAATCCCTATTAATCCCAATCCTCAACCCATAAAAATGTATTAACCTAACACGTGCTTATGCTTTGCTAAGATATTTAACCCCGAAAAATCTCATTTCCATAAACAACCCCGTTTATCCCAAATCAGCACCTACTTTTACACGCTTCCGAAAATTCTTTCTTCGTTTACGTTACGAACGTAAACAACCGAAATACCTCTAGATCTTTAATTTTATTAACTTTTTTCCCTCTAGAACGAACTTACTCTCACCCACGTACTTAAAGAAGGTTAAGAAGAAAATTATAAATAAAAACGGAATAGATAAAAACGCGGAAAAGAAACTCGTCGCTTGGAAATGTTCGGCATCTTTTTTTTTAGCGCTGAAGCCATCGGAAAAGACGCATCTTATCATGAGTGTCTTTAATAAACCAGTTTTATCTTTGAGTAGCCTGAACTTGGTTCCGGGGAAAGGCGGCATTTGCAAAAAAGATGCGCCAAACTTGGGGGAAAAAAATAAAAAATGCGGTTGATAAAGAGGTCAAACGGAATTTCCTTTAAAAATCAAAACTAACCTGATGCAAAATGAAAAGAGGAGTAAAGGCTGGTGGAATAGACATGTGTCTACAGTTAGACGAATTGTATATAGATGTGGGCGAAACATTTTAACTTATAATGTACAAGATTGATGATTGTGATAAATACCAATAGATAGAGAGGGGGTGGGGTTAAATGATTACATAACTTAAATAATAATGAAACTATATATATATATATATATATATATATATATATATATATACACACACGTTAGAACTTGGATTAAAGAAAAGACAGTTAAAAATACTAGAACATATAAGTAATAATCCTTTATTACTAAGTTTATCCGGACTATCCTTAGTACGATCAACACTTTAACTATTGATCGTACTATTGAGATAACATCCCATTACTCTATCTTATCCATTTTTTCGTTAACTCATTGAGTTAAATATCGTTAGTACTATCACATCCTTAATACTGATACTATCGAGTTATTCAATAGCATCGACTCTTTGTCTTCAGTTTATTATTCGAGCTATCCTTAGTACGATTAATAATTAAACTACTGATCGTACTATTGATAACACCCCGTTCTTCTATCTTATCTATTTTGTCGTTAACGCATTGAGTTAAATATCGTTAGTACTATCGATTATCGAACTTGATTTTTAAGAAATAGCTTAAAGTTTGCCTTCAATTACATTATATATCGCGGTGTGGAATAATGCAGGTGCTATTTGAAGTTTATACGGATTTCAAGTATAAATTTAGATTGATATTTTATTATTAAAAAAGAGTGCAATACCTCAAGTATCTACATCTTATTATCGTGGCTTTGATCCATATGTATATTCAGATACGTCACTTATAGGCGATTGCGGAACGATTTGATATATAAAAGAATAATTTTCTTTCAAAATATATACACTTAAAATAAACGGTTTCAAACTTTGATAGGAAGACCTTTGGTCTCTATGCATTAGTAAGTACGTTAACGAGGAAACGAGAAATTTAATTATTGTATTATTAGTGAACATTATATCAAACAAGTTGCAAACTGAAAAACAACCCATTCTTAACAATCGTGATCAAAAACTTCTTGTTCGATGATTCAAATAAAGACTCGAATTCGAGTCTTGAATACTTATTTTGTATCCAAACGAGGGAGAGCGAGATTATCTCTTTATAGTGCCGTCCATTGATCATTTTCCTTTCTTCTAAGAAGTCTGTGAGTATGACGCCCTCCGAATCTCCCCAAAAAAACAGTCCTCTGAGGTCGTATTCGCCTTCTTTAAAGTAGATTTACCGGAAGTAACCCGTTGTTTTGATTGTTGTTTGGTTTCTGGTGTGTAGTGATGAATCCAGGTCTCACCGATGATGACAATTCGGCACCAATAAAAAAATAACCTATGAATCAGTGTCAAATTTGTATTGGCACCGTTTAACAGATGACAGTATATAATCGTAACACCAATTGTTATAACTGAATTGTAAAGGATTCTTTGAAAGAGCTGTAATGTAAAAAATGTATTTTGTTGTTCAACACACTCCGAAGAGAAGTGGACGATGGTGTACGGCCTTTTTGCGAGTTTCGGTTGGAGAGTGACCCCGAATGTTTGAGTATTATATGCTATTGCAATAAATCATATTTATCCAAATGAACAGTTTTAGTGTTGATCGGTAATTGAATGTTATTTATTTTGAATGTTTTTTTTTTTTTTTTTTTTTTTTGTTATCCAATGAGAAATGTTTGAATTGCGTTAAATTGGGAGAAAAAAGAATGCATAACACATCTTACCTTAATAACATCTGTCACTAAAAACAGGTACTTTTTGAACCACTTTTTTAATATGCTGGGTTCTCTTAACCCAGCATGTTAAGAAGAATAATATATTTAATAAAATATTTTGTCACGCATATTTTATTCATTCCGTACTTACTAAACATATTTTATTATAAAACACAAATTAGCCTGAAGCTATATTTGTCATCAAGTTTACGAAATATATCGGAGAAAACACAAAATCTTAGTAAAACTTATAAAAATAAAAGTGACGACCATTAATCTCGCTCGTGTGGGTCATGTGCTGTTACCCAGCTTTTACTTCTCCAATCCCTCGAAGCGTTCAGGTGAGGTTTCTTCTCTCCCGTGACCTTAGGGGGTAGAGGTGAGAAGAGACGAAACTGAAACTAGTTCCGATTTTGCGGGATGGTTGATTGAACAGAAAATCCGTGTCGCAGTGGTGGCGATAGCATCAGTGGCGAAACTGTGCTACTGTCGGATGGGGAGAAAGTAGAGGGATGATGTCATGGTACCTGAAATAAGAATGACACGATCAGTGGCGTGGTCTCTGAATCGACCACTGTTCGCCGACACCTGCATATTTATTTTCTGCATTGTACTTTATATATCAGTGTTATTCGACAAACTCATTTTTGATTTGGGAGAAAGCTTCTTTTATTTTTAAATTGGAAGTGTTTAATGTGATTCTTTTGTTTGACGTAAATAATCACACAATGAGTTATGTTGGAATTAAACACATTCATTTTGTTGTTGTTGTTGTTGTTGGATTGAGTTTTGTTTTTGTTTGATTGAATATCGCCTTTTAGAGCTGCAAAATGGCACAGGTGACAGATCTTGCAATTCTGAAGCATGTTCTCAAGTGCGAAGAGGGAAGGCACTTTAACTGTTATCGTACTTTCACTATTTCCGCCTAGTATGACATGAAAACTTTGAGGCCCGATTTTGTTTAACGTGAATGACTCCATATTATGAGTTGAATCGAACTAAGTTTTTATTATTATTATTATTATTGAGAACTAATGTAATTTAATGTAATATTAAATTTCTCTTAATTAATCAACCCCGGGTTTACACGGAAAGGAAATATGATCGCGATAAATAAATAATTTGCAAGATATTTTTTTTTTTCGGTTTTTAATGCCCACATTTGCCCACCATATTGAATTCATATACATAAAATCGTATTTTAATATGGTATTGATAATTATGTCAGCCATTTCTAGAATATTGCATTCGTTTGATTAAAAGTTATGCATGTGAAATAATACTAAAAATAGTAATGAAGGATTCAATCAAATTACTTTATTTTCTCCAAATTTCCGAAAGTATGTTTACAGTTATTGTAATGAATAGGTAGTGAATATTTCAATTTTTAAAAATATTATCAAACCAATATGATTGAATATCTTTAAAAGTACTGACTAATAACCAGAAAAAAATAAGCATACAACATGTGTTTCGAATTCTCTGATATTTTTATTGTAAGCTAACAAATACAGTATAGATTAGAATTTAAAGGTATGTAGTGAAAGGTGTATAACGCTTCCATAAATAAATGATAATGCATCGAAGAAATGAATATTTCCTTTTTACATTTTTTTCTTATAAATTGCGCATATTACCTCAATGATAATGTGATGGTTAATAAATTATTGTAACTAAATCCGATATACTGCCCAAGGGTAAAACAGTAGAAATTATACTGTAAAAGCCTTTATAATTAAGATCCTACAAAAATTTAGTCTATTTCCCCTAGATTATTTTCGGGTTACCTTGGTGATTAAGTAACAGCTGCATAGTCAAAGAATCACAAGTTTGAGATTTTATTTCATCAAAGATGGTCATGCAAAAAAGATTGTTTCTTCTTTTATTGATTGGGTCTCTAAAGCCCGGACATAGGGTGGAAGCTTGGCAAATTATACTGGGGCTTCAGGTTCATCCAAATTGTCCGTGATTCAATATGGCATGAGCCTTTCCGATAATTCTAATGTCAATTAAACGAAACCAGAGATAGCACATATACTATAGGTGTGCCAAGTGGTTATTTTTAAATAATAGGTTCTAGCATATTAGTTCTTGATAGGGAAAAAGGTTCCAATCTCGTATTACTTTCTAATTTTATTTTTCTTTATCTTATTACTTTCGGAATATACGTTCATGTATCCTATTACTTTTTTCAATATTCTATATTACATTATTTTGAAACATATTCCTACGCATTAGTTTACATTCCAATACTTCATTAGTTCTGGTTTACGTTCCACTAATGCAATACTTTGTGATTTAAAAAAAAAATGTTACAAATTTGAATAACTCAAGTGGCGTCAAAAAAGTCGTAAGGATTAGCATTATTAAAAGTGACAAAATTAATGGGGTTTTGCATAGAATATATTACTGACGCGGAATAGGTTCTAAACACGTAACACTGTTATTTATTCTCTAACGTGAAATAACGCCCATCCCTAATATATTCCGAGGTGTGTGGTCATCTCAATAAACCCAGTTGCAACAACCTCAAAACCGTTTTGGAAGTAGATTACTCCTCTCTCTGTACCTGTACACGTCGACGGTTTATCGATCTCGACTGAACAATAAACCTTAAATTTCTCATTTAAGGGACACACCACACGGAATCTTCAAGAATGTATCAAAGTGCCCAGCGTTATCAGTTCGTTACATCGCCATTCTCTTTTAATGGACTCCCGCTTGCTTCTTGTGATCGTAAAATCAGTGCAGTAGGTCTGTGAAGAAAGTGATGCGCGCTCTCGTATAGAAATCTCCGATCTACTTTACCCTGAGATTTTAAGTGACGATGTGCATTAGGCGGGGAAGTACATCATCCATTAACGTGGCTTTTATGAAGCTGCTTTTCTTTATCTCTGCCGCTGTTATGACCCGCATGTGCGCACGTATTTTTCAGATAAGCATAAATAAATATGCACTGTGCTGTAAAAAAAGAAAAAAGGCATAGTGGTTGTTTGAAAAAAAGGGATCATGTGACATCTTACTTGCGTGAGAATCGACTGTAAAGTAGATGGAAATGTCCGATTTAAGAATATTGGAGAAGCTATTAAGAAAATAAGAGGCTTACTTTACTCCTTTGCATTTTGAGTGAGCTTGTTCAAATTTCAGTGGTATAAAAATTTATTTTTCCTGCAGGAGTCAGCATTATGAGGATGAGTAATAAGCGATTTTTACCACACTTGATCTTTTGCTCTAATTTAACGCGATTCTATTTCAACGGTTGGTGGTTTCTTTGCCTTTCAGTTCCATAATTAAATAAAACATAGAAAATGTTAAAAATAAAATAATGTGATACCTTTAGTTATACTACGTATTTGTGGAGTAATATATCATTTCTCACGAATCTTCTAGTAGCATTATATAATATAATTTCCGTAATATTGTACATTTAATTAGTTAATATAATTTATAAAGCCGCTTCATAATGCATTATTTACATTTTATTTCTATTGTGTACTAACACTTCCTGTTACTGTTGTTCGTGAAAATATGTAAAAAAAATTGTTACAATAAATATTTTTATAAAATGTTGTTAGGGTTACGAATTTTTGATAATCATTTTAGTGTTTCGTTCGAAATTCACATCAAGATAGTTCATAGAGTTATATGGTAAGAATGTCTTATATAACAGTACTGATACACATATATATATTCTCCCCAAAGATTGTTCTAGACTCTTACATTTGTCAACGTTGACGTAAACTTAACAAAAACATAATGTTATGGTTGAATATGTACTACAATTAATATTGATAACAACTGTCTTATACCCCAATCATGAAATTTAATCTTTAGTTTAAATATGTCTCAAATATTTTCTAAACATCAGTGTTTTTTTTTTTTTTTTTTTTTTTTTGAAGGGGGAGGAGGGATGGAAAATTTCCCCCTCATTTCATTCGTAATTTAACTCGAAATACTTTTAGACAGAATGTGATAATTGTTTGAAGCATTCCAAAAAAAAATCAAATTTAATTTTCCGTGTGATTACGATAGTAATTGCAATTGCGCGGTTTCCAAATGGTTTCTGTCCACCTTTTTATGAATGGAATTAATTTTAATTGAAGATAGTGCAATAGTCAGGTTATTAATTCCGTTACCCCCAAACTATAACTACGGTGGTTGGAAAATGCAATAAAAAAAGCAAATATTCTTTTCAAAAATCAATATACTTTCTTTGATTGACTTGGTTGAGGAAAATCCCTAACAAAATGTCTTTAAATTCCTATACGACATTGGCTTTACTGCACACATAAAACTCTATTAACAATTTTTTTGGCCTTGAGCTTGAATTTTAAATTATTTTTTTTAAAAAAAAAAAACCGGTCTTAATCTTGTGTTTGGCACAATACATCCCGAGAGGATTCATTTTAGGAATTCTAAACAATAAATCAACCAAAAATCGCTGAAGTCTTCTTTCGACATTTCTTTCTCATAAATATCACCCCTGTGGGGCTTTCCTTCTTTAGATAGGTACGGGAATCATTCTCGTGGTACCCTAGTGATCTTTCTCTATCCCATGGGTTTTTCTGTCTTTTCTTCAATAAGCATTGGTGACGCACCCCCGAGATACCTTAATGATTTATCTCTATTTTAAACCACTTTCTTGTCAACCATTCCTTCTTTTTCTTCCACTTTTTTCAAACGTTTAGACCACAGTTACACTTTGATTGGCGTAGCATAGCCATTTCTGGCCCTTGCGCCGTTAAACTCTACCACCATTGCCATATTATTTATTTCTATTTTTCTCAAATGACTAGATCACAGTTACCCCTTGTTTGGTACAGCGTAGTCATATCTGGCTCATATGCCATTAAACTCTTATCTTCACTCACATTCTGCTAAACATCGAATGTTCTAAAAGAACAAACTGTTGCCATTCACATACAAGAAATAGTTACAAATATTATCGGTGTCCCTCGATGAATAAGAAATTTTGTTGTTACAGTTTTAACAATAACATATTCAACTTTAAGTTATTTTGTGAGGGAAGATAGGTTTCAACCATCAAAGGTAATATCCGATCGAACATGATACAACTTACATTTGAATATGCGAATTCATTCGTGAGCTATTCTCAAATGATTCATCCTGACAGGAAGATCATTATTATAATGGCTTTCGACTTTCATTGTGAAAGCCGTATTGTTGTCATGTTACTTTCATCAACAAACAGTCCTTACTCATTGAAAAGAATTGATGTTGAATGATGTAACCTATTGTCGTGCACATTAATGAAAAAGTTTATTTCACCTTTCATTTGCTTTTTTTAGTTGATGTATTTATTGTATCTATCGTTTATCTCTCATGAACACTATTTAAGTTTCAAAGCTTTGAATCCCAATCGGTATAAGATACTGGAATTTCAATTTATATTTCGCCTATACAGTTTCTCCTTCAATAAAAATTCCATCCAAGCGATGAATGTGACTTATTGAAAGTTTGAACCAATCAGAAGAGTTCATCGTGATGTCACAATCCGTTGAGAAAATAATAATGATGTCACAAGGTATTACAAAACATCTACGAAAACAGTCGGTGTCAAGGCTATGAGTACAAGCATAGAAAGAGGTCGTTAGTACTTATGAGTGGTATTTCCGACTATTGCCACTTGATTGTAGGAAATTTATCACGAAAATGCTTTATCATTTTTTCTTCTGTGTTTTATTTCAGTTTTAATTACAAAATATATTGTAAGATCAGATTTGAGAAATTTAAATTTGATTTCACTATCTCTAAAATCAATCTCCTCTAAGAATGAAATGAGTTTAGCTAGTTAAAAGAACGTACTCAGCTTTTTTCTGCTCTTAATATGATTCAGCGTATTTTTGGAGAAAAACATAGATAAGAACCACGAAGGCTTTTCTGGATATCTTTCTTCACTTGAAAATTAAAGACACATAATCACTAAAGAAGGTAGCATTTGTACTTATCTAGAATGGATTTTAGCTTTCGTAAACAATAATTGTAATGTTAAGAAGAAACAGAGTTAAGCGTGAAATTTATGTTTTCAATTTACAAGTCAGGTCAAAAGAAAATAATTTTTAAAAAATGAAATTTATAATATTTGTAATGATATAATATCGTATTTAAAACTAATGAGTCGATTTAACTATTTGATAAAACTCATTTGAAATAAATAAGTTATCGCATGTTCCTAATAAGGGGTTGGCATTGCGGCACCCTTTGGCATCTGCTTGAGATTATTACTGCTTCCTCAAAGGAACACTCATCTTCATTTGGTATACTAAACCCCTCGGGGACTTATATTCTTTAAATAACTTCGGGATTTACGCTCCCAAAGTACCCGAGTGATCTATCTTCCATTTCTACCATAAGGTTGGCTGTTTTTAGCAAACAAAGGTGACGCGCCCCCAGGATTCCCTAGTGATCTTTCCCTGTTCCCAATACTTACCTTCACAGCTTTTTTCCTTCTCCTTATCTCAGATGTTTTTTTTTTTTTTTTTTTTGAAAAAAATAATTTACATGATATTCTCATGATTACTAATAAATTAACGAATGTTTGGCGCGCAACTTGGCCAGAAACGGTTCTCTCACCAATAAATTCAATAATTTGATATATATTCTCCCATTTGCCCCACATTTTTTCAAATATTTCGTCCATTATTAATGATTGGTATGTTACGTCGAGTAATAAGTTTTACTTGTGTTTACTCATCAGCATTCGTCATACTGTACTTACTCAACACTGTTCTTGTAATTTGTTTTTATAACGTATGTAAGTACGAATATATATGTATAATATAGTTTTCTTTAGATGTGAAACCATTTAAATGTCGAATGTCATATGTTTATTAGTTTGGTATGTGCTGTTGTCGCTTTTGTTTTGTTGTGACTGTAATTTTATAATTTGTTCTCAATCACTGATTAATTGTTAAAGATTATGGCTGCAAAATTAAAAATTTATAAACATTTATGTACCTGATTTTTAAAAGAAAATAATTATTTACTCGTGTACATTATAATTATTTAAAAATTGATAATTCCAACTTTATACACGATTACAATCATTTAATAAACGAATCACATGGTCAAAATTCGTCATTTAATTATGAATAATTACAATCACTTGTAGTTTTTATTGAATTTGTTTTTATGTTATTTTAAATACGTATTTAAAATTTTGTTTTCATTATCGCATGCAAGTATAATCTTTTTCCTTTAAATTTACGTCCCTCAAGGGCTTACTTTTTTAGTTAAGTATGGGCATCATAATCCTAAGTTCTCTAGTGATCTTTATTTTCTATGGGGCTTACTGTTTTTGGTAAACAAGAGTAAAGTACACTCTGAATACATTAGTGATCCTTCTCTATTTTCGTCCCTCTTTCTTGTAACAACCAGTCTATACATTTTTCTTCATCTTTCCTTGTCTTCCTCTCTCCTGTCAGGGCCCAAGCTCCTCACGTTGGCGTGGTGTGGAAGTTAGGAGAGAGGGTGTCAGCTCAGGTCACTTGACCGAGGTTCAAAATTACGAGGTCCGTCGCCAATAGCGCTCGTGTTGCTTCTAGTGCGACACAAACCTTTCCTTGTCTAGATTACAATTCAAACAAATATTTGGCCCTGCTTAGTCCTAACCCTCACCGTCTCTCTTTTCTACCCTACTTCTTGCCAACTATTTTTTACATTTTTTTCGTGGCGTCTAAATCAGATGTACATTGTATAGCCAGGTTTCACTTTTGCGGCATTAGTTTCAACTTAATCTGTAAATTTGCTTTCTTCCAAATATTATTTCGTTTGTTACTGCATTATAATTAAAAAAAAAAAATTAATTGTCAGTTATAATTTTTTTTTCAAAAATTAAATCATGCATCATAAGTTTTCGAAGTTTTTATTGCATCCTTAGTACAACATTTTTTACCTTTGCTGTTAATAGTACTTGAAGGGTCCTTTGTATATGAAATATCTATTATTATTTTCGTCTTTAGAACCTAATTAGAATTTCTTTCTTGTACTAACTTTCTTGTCAACTGTCAGGTAGAAATAATGGAGATTACTTTGTTGAATTTAATGTTATCTCTAAGTCCTCTATCGAAGTGCTTTAGGTGTTTGAAGAGAGAAAGATATATCAATTTTTAAAGCACTTTCCCCTCATCCGATATAAGAATTCAAAAGAACAAAGTAATCCATATGAAGTGCCTTTTCTATAGCGCATTCATACTATATTAATTTAACAATATTTAACAAATCAGAATGTTTTTTAATGTTATAGGCTAAATTTTGTTTTTGGTATTAACAAATTTGATAATGGTGTCAATATTTATTGCATGATGAGGACTCGAATTCTAACTTTAATCTCTGCCGTAATCCATCTGTTTTGACTTGTGTCTGATGTTTGCGCTTTTTCAAGAAAACTTTTATTATTTTATTTTAAATGAAATTTATAGAAGTTGCGTATTTTATTTATTGCTTTACTTATAAAACATGTATCCATGTCACTTTCATATTCAGATTATTTGTTTTCGTTGTGACCGCGCTAGCCTAGTGGTCATGGTTACGAACCCATGGCTAGTGCTTTTCTTCGAGTCGTGGGTTCTTGTCCTGATGCCACAAAAGCGGGGATGATGTACGTAAAATCTGTGGAGGTTCCAAGTCCTCTCGGTGGTTTGATGAGGAAGTTTGGAGATGGAGGTGCGAGCTCAAGTATTGTGTCCTCGTCACTCGACTGAGGTTCAAAATTACGAGGTCAGTCGAATGCCTTCTCTATTCAGAGCCAAAGCTCTCAGCTCAGACAGTGGAGCAAAAAACTTTTCCCAACACATGTAACCGAAATAGCAGTGTTGTACCCTGATTTGTCGATGTCCAACATCGCTTCTATTAAAGGGATGACCCATAACAAATGAATAAAAGTTCACGCAGGAATGAGTCTTTGAAGAAAACTAAACCAATTTTTATTCAATTCTTAAAATGACCCAGAAAGGAATTATTATGCTAAATGCGTCATGTACCAAATTTTTCACCTTTCTCAACTTAAGAACACATTCAATGTCATTATTCAAACTTTCTGATCTCTCTCTACTACTCTTTCCTCCAACCTCTTCGTTGCTTATAAACCCTTTGAATCTCGCTACCTGATCCCTCCTATTCGCTACACTTCACTATATTAATTCTAATTTGCATTAAGTCGCGGTTCATTCTCAAACAGAGGTTCTCAAATCAAAAAACGTCATAGTACCGAAAGGTTAGTTGGAACTCCGTACAAACTACGCTCTCTCTCAGATATCTTTTATGGTTTAATATTTTAAAACATCATTTGATATGAGTTTTAAATATCCTACATTTTTACTAAATCCTCTCCACACAGATTTTTATAGTAAATAGTCTCGCCTCCTGCCTTTAGAAAAGAAGTAATGTATCGCTATCCACCACAATATATCAGACAGGTCATCACATTCCAATTGGGCTAAATACTCCATCTACATTATCATACCTTCTCTCATGTTATTTTGTACCGAATTAAATTCCATTTATTGAAGGGAAATTAAATCATTTTTAAATAAACAAAATATTATGATGGGTTTACTTAGATACTTCCTCCGAAAGCAATTAAGGAAATCTTTCTAAGTGCACCATTATCTGTTTCTCCAATCCCCTTTCGCGTGCGTTCATCTTCTTCCTCGTAAGGGTCTGTTCGACCTATTTTGCTTAACGACTTTTTTTAATAGGTACCGTTAACGGGCTTTTTGTTTCCATCTGGAAAGACTCAAACAATACTCCACAAATTTGCTTTTTTTCTTTCCAGGAAGACAATGGGTCCTTTTTTATTTCTCTCCTTATATATGGCTCTGGAACACTGTCCCTTAATTGTCAATGTCCTTTTGTTGGACTGTTAATTTTCTTCCAAGGAAAGAAAGAAGGGTTTTTTTTCCATTCCTGCGTTGTATGGTTCAGGTAAAGTTTAATGGGTTGTTTTTATGCCAGAAGTTAATGGTTTCACTTGATTGGTGAATACCAGTGGTGTGTTGCATTATATATATATTTTTTTGCTTCGAGTTGATTGGGAATTACGAATGTACTTCAAAAGCTATTGGAGCTCAGTTGCGTTAGAGTTGTTTTAGCAAGTTTATACGTAAATCTTTGGATTGCTTGCTAATATTTTAGCCAGAATTGTAGGAGGGTGGTTCAGAAAGTAAGAGTATTGAGCTTCTGATGCTCAAAAGGAAATTTTTTTTTAACTAAGTTGGATGCACTGCGTTCGAAGATCAAAATCTTGGGAGAGGAATGCGTGCTCGTTTTTCTTAGTTGGTTTAAAACTCTGGTTGTAGTGTCGTATTGAAATGAGTGCCTCGACTCCGAATCACGCCATTTGCGACTTGAGGAACATAATTTGATTTCTTCTCGCGAAAGGAAACGCACCGTTCATAATTCTTAGCGAAATAAAAATTGTTTACGGGGATGGTGTCATGAACTTTACTATCTGTACATGTGGCGTAATGAATAACTATAAAGCTTGCAGAAAAATTCAAAACCGTTGTTTCGGCTCCCAAAATGATGGCCTTTAATTTTTGGGACCGTAAATAGGTTGAATGATTTATGGAGCAAATAGTTCTTGTGACCTTTAATATCCTGTCGAAAAAAACTTTAAATTAATTGCTTCGGCCTGCTACTTGCTCATGAATTTAAATAAAATATAAAAATATAAATTATATTGCCTCTTATAAAGAGATTTTAAAATTGAAATCATTAAGTTTAAGAATACTTGATAGTTACAGTGAGGAAAACATTTGAGAAACTCTATTATCTATTAGCTGGAAAAAGTTTTGTATCAGGAGTCTGACTGGCCAACCAGGAAGCAGCTTCTCGCGATGATGAAAAACCAGAATAGAAAAAATATTCCGAGCCATTAGGGACTTTAAAGAGGTTCAACTCACTGAATTTTTGACACGTGGGGAAGCAGGTAATGCCGAACGGTACTGAGAAACCCTAAAAAAAAGGTTAGGATGATGCGCAACAAAAGAAGGGGAATGTGAACGAAGAAAGTGTGTTTGTTATATACATGAAAAAGCCAATATCACAAAGCAAATCTTGGACTCAATCGATTGGAACATCATCAACCACCTCTCACAGTCTTGATGTGGCACTTTTAGATTTTCATCTTTTCACTTCATAGAAGTCGTTTATGGGCGAAAAAAAGATCCAGGGTGCCTTGAAACAATGGGCTAAACAGGCCGGGGTAAAAAAAAAAATTTGACAAATATATAAAAAAGATCATTTTTCAGCTCACAAAGTACACTGTGATGGAAAGCGAGCACATCGAAAAGTAGTGTTTTGATGCATTCATACGAATTTGTGAATTTTTCACGAATGAATTACCTTTTCGACTTTTAAATATTAAGTTCTCTTACTTTTCTGGATAACTCTCGTTCTTTTCTTTTTGAAGAGTAGGGAATGTCAGTGAAAAAGTAATAAAAACAGGCATGTATTAATATTTTGCATTGAGGTTGTAAAAAAAATGAGGCTTGGTTTGCCGAAAATGAAAACAAACCTTATTTTTTTTTCACATTCTATTGTGAATGATATAATTCTAATGAAATTTTAAAATTTATTTGAAGTCCCATCTGCGAAATGAAAAAAAAAAAAAAAAAAAGCAGGGGGAATTGGAATAAACTTTAAATCATTATTTCTTCTCTCTCTCTCTCTCTCTCTCTTTTTTTTTTTTAATTCGTAGTGAGAAGTTGTCGACAGGGTGGAAAAAAACCCTTTTTATAACACTCGCTACTGTTCGGAAGGGGTTGTGTGAAAAGAAGGGGCCTCCCTAAATCTAGAAGCGATCGATAACTTGAAGTGAGTGAGTTCCTCCCCCTACCTCTTCTGGCATCGATCCGGCAGCTCCCGGACACACAAAAGAGAAGAGAAATTTTCGAAAGGCTATTTTGCATCCCTCCCTGTGTCGCCATTTTGTCTGCCTTCCCCTCAGGGGCATGGGGGAAGTGTGGAAACCGCCTGGCAATAAAACGTGCCGTGATTTTATTTTTAATGCGAGTGTCACCATCCCCTTTGGAATGAAAGAGGGATTTTTTCTCTTCTACTCTCTTGAGGGTTGTTTTTGGTGATACAACGAATGTACTTGTTATTATGAATGCGTTTTTTAGTTATGATTCACTGTGCCTTTGTAATCCTTACAAGAAATGTCGATTATAATGAATGAGATATGTATTAACCAGATGCCTGAGCATTCCTGGAAGTAAAGTGAGGATCTTAGACCATGGATGGACTTGAGATCCGATTCTATTGAAGACCTGTAGTGCTCAGTTCACTTGGCTTTTAAATAACTCAAAAGACTTGGTGAACCAGTTTGTGTGGTATTACCTCTGTATTGAGTGGACTATGGTTCGTCATAAGACTGTTCTTTGCGTAGTTATATTGCGAAATTAATTTAACAAATCTGTTTAAATAAAAAAAAAAAAGCATTCGGGAGATATATTTATAAGGAAATGATACCAATTAAGAGTTGAAAAATTGATTAGTTCTTCACTTTTCTCCGACTCGTTAGCTTTATTTTGTTTAGTTTAAATTGCACTAAAATTGTACAATAACCTGTTAATGAATATTCTTTTTCACTTTTTTAAAAAAAAAAAAAAAAAAAGGCCTTAATCTTAACCGGTTTCTTATTGTATATCATGGGTGGTAGCTTGAAGATGTAGATTAACGGAACCTTAATGTACATCTCCAAGTAGGAAGAATGAGAGTTCGGATCTTGTTCTTCCCTTAACCCTCGTATAGTGGGGTTGAAGCTCATTTAATCTGTTGGAGTTCTATGTCCCCAGGTTTAGAATGGAAGTTAAAAAGTTCTAGCTGATAAGTCATCTTCGTCACTTGACCATGGTTCAAAATTTCATGGTTTATTCGTCTCTAACAGTCCTTCTGCAGTGTTAGTAAAACAATAAACCATCATTCTTCATAAAAACTTTGAAGTTTTCCTGGGTTTAACAAGTGGTAGTCCTCAATGGAAATAGCTCTGACGACTAGACCTTTAGTTCCTTTCAGGGGCTTATCTTCTACAGGCAAGTACGATAATCATGGCTCTGAGATATTCTAGTGATCTTCTTCTTCCCCATGGAGTTTATTGGCCTTAGTAAGCATGGGTGAAGCATCAATACCCAAGCGAACTTTCTCAATTGTCGACTCCTCTTGTCAACCGATTTTTACCGTTTTTAGATTACAGTTTAAACAAATTTTTTATGCAGATTAGCCAAATTTTGCTCTTGTGCCATCAACCCTAACTGTCACTCACTCAATCAATCCTTTAATATGTAAGGAAAAGAAGATCCAAGAAAGAAGTTTTGGATACAAGAAAAACTTGCGCCGAACTCATGGTGATATCAGATCCATTGGATTTATAACCTTTAAGGAGTTTTTGCAGCCCAATGTTGCACTTGGAGGTGAAGAGTTCAGCAAGAGCGTTTTTTCTGACACCGCACTAAAAGCATTACTAGAGAAAAGAGTGACCCCTTCTCAGAAAAACTGGATAAAAATGTTTTGGGGGCTTTTCGAAAGAGTTTAGTCTCATGGGGCCACTTTCGGAGGGGTTCACTGTTGCTTTTTTGGAAAGGATGGGGAGTTTTTTGTAAACATCATAATAGGAAAAATAGTGAACCGGAAAATATCCCTACAAAGTTTTTTTCTCATACTGTGAATACAATCTTTTTCTGGAGTTAAATTTTCTCACATATACCATTTTGAGGTCGCTTCAAAAGCTTTTAAGGAATTTTAGGATAAATCAAAAGAAAACAGACTCCATCCATCCTCCTCCTAATTTGTGTGAAATATCATCATGAAGAGGCATTTCTGAACTGTATATTGTGAAACACATTGAGCTTGGAACCAGTCAGTTAGGGCTCTTTTGTATTTCTTCCTTCGGAATTCATTATAATCCGAATTTATTAAAATATAGAATCGTATTCACCACTTTAAAGTACATAGACTGAAACAAATCATTGTCTAGACTTGGAGATAATTACAAATTCCCCTGTCATTTACAGAAAATTTCATTTATATTTATAATACTCTCTCAGTAATCCGACAGATATAAAACTAGAACACCGCCGGATTTCTGAAACCACCAGATTATTAGAAAATCATTTATAACGTTTTTAAACAGCAAAGATTATTGTGTATGAAATTTAATACAGTACGCGCAAACAAAGAATCAAACATACCAAATGATCAAAACTACAAAAAAAATATGCTGTTTTGTATTGATAGCCTACATTATTCCAATGAAATAAAAAGCATAAAATAACGTCTATAAAAACGCTGGATTATTGCAGGGTTGCGGAGGTGGAGTGCGCTTTACAGAGGCGTTCTATATCGATTTAGAATTTTTAGTAGATTGTTCGAAATGATTCGCATTAATTTTCAAAGTTATCTTCTGAAAATTCATTTGAGAAGCTGGATTTTTGGATAGTATTTTTATACTCTATATTGCCCGTTATTGTGAAGTAAGCTTGGAATTGAAAAATAAAATTCTGTATTTTAAGTCATCAAGATCTAAATTTTATACAAGTTGATGAAAGTTTTCACATCTTTTGAGATATTGCATTTATAAGCAGACTGCTGCTGTCAAAAAGTGCAAATGTCCGAACTATAAGACTTCGTCCAACTCATTAAGCTCAAGTTTAAACTGAGTTAATATGTTCTTATGCTTAGTTCTTATGTCTCGTGAGTAGTACCTCGAAACAAAACTTAAGTATCATACATAATGAAATTAAAATATATATATATTCCTCAAAGCATTGAAAACGTACGAATTCTTTGTATTTCATCTTCACTTTAAGGTTATGTTCTTTTCGGGTCGTGGACAATTGAACGCTATTATTGTTAAGCAATTCAGATTTTTGTTTTTTTTTTTTTAAATTCGAAATAATCAATCTTCTGCAAGCGTTACTAACAAGCGTTTAGCTTCCGAACAGAACGTTAAGCACGCATGATGGCTGACGCCATTGATTACGTGAATTTAATTGCTAATGTTTAACAAAGGGCGTGAAAGTTGTTAAACAAAACTCATCTGTACAATAAAAAAAAATTGGAAGTTAATTAAATGCGATGGATGTTCCCCCAAACATAAAAAGAACAACCATGGTAAAAAGACTGCAACAATTACTCCATGTCAGCACACTCCTCACAAATCAAAATTTATTACTTCTTCAAATTGTCATTTCAGCCTCGTTTTGTTATATTCAGGCTAATTATTGCCTCATCAAGCCAAAGCAATAAATTTTAATCGGTTCAGTTGTGTTTCTCCGAGCTTGCGCAGTTGTGCAATGAAATCTGCCTCGATGACTGTCGTACACTGACAACAAATGGATTAACAATGCCCATAATCTGAAACTTTAGAGTAGAACGCACTTGTGTTCTCATTGTCTCTCTCGAAAGGTCTGTCAATATCGGGGTGGGAGTGACAGACAGTTGATGCAGCTGCCACGCGCTTTGCAGCGTGCGCCGCCACGTTGCTTTTTTTTTTTTTCTTTCTCCTATCTCTTTGTCTAAAAAAGAACTCTTTTTTTCGCTCTATTTATAGTTTTTAATTGCGAGCTACTATAGAGAGGTGGCATGGTTCGAGTTGCAAACAGTCCATGAAATAAAGTAAACAAATAAAAGAATAAAGTGAAAGTGTTTATTGAACTACAAATTCAATAGACTATTGAGAACAAATACATAAATGGAGAGAGAGAGAGAAATGTGGTGAATTTTATTTAAAGATTCAATTGATAAAAGAGAAAGCTGTTTTCACATTAAAAATAAACAATAGAAAAAAAAATTTCATTTTGGAGAAGTAATATTGGAAAAAAAAAAAAGAATCATTTATATTTCTTGATAGATGTGGGGGGGGGAAATTACCGACGATTTTGAAAATTAATTATATATAGACTTTATATTTCCGTAGATAAATTAATACGCTGATATAACTCGAAGTATTACTAAATATTAATTCCTTTTTTTAAAAAAAAATTATAGATAAAACTATAAAAAAATATTTCAAACTGTTTTAAAGTTGAATTAATCATTGAAATATCGTTTTCAAAAGAAACATAGCAAAAATCATTAAATAATAATATTTTTCCAAAGGTATACTGTACTCCCTCTATAATCTAGTACTTCATATTTGAAGTTCTACTTGTTATCAGGCGTATTTACATTAGCTGGTAAGCCTTCTTGGCGTTATTTTACGTCTTCTACTGCTGTGAAATAAAGAAGTTATTAATACAAATCAATATATTTTTGCGGTTTAGTTATTTCGCGCGTTTGACATTTTATTTGTGTGTACTGTATTAAAATTTATGCAATAATATATTACTTTTATTATTTAAATGTGTTTATAGTGATTTTCCAGTAATCAGTAGTTTTCCATTATCCGGCCCAGCTTTGCCAAATTATCGAGAGCGTACTGCATTTATTTAGTTTTTTTGTTTTTCCAGTATAAATTTCTTATGAATCTATTTCTTGTTATATCACTGACTCTAATCCTCCATGTACGGCAACGAAACACTCTAAAAATGAACATTTCTTGTTTGTGCTGCGTGCTTGTAATGCCTTGGAAACACTCGTAAATTCTTCATCCAAGTATCGACTCACTTTTGCTTGGATATTGGGTAGTTTCCCATTTGGGTGATTAAAAAGATATCTGATTATAATTAATTTTATAAGTATATTAATTACAACTTTATTTGTGTTTAAGTTAATGTTATTTAGTACGTCAACCATTTGCAACAACGGGCGTACTGAACTATCTGTGTGATGTGCCCTTTGGTAGCTTATTTTCTTGAAATAAATACGGGACTTACGATCCAGAGTTTCCCGAGTAATCTTTCCTTTCTTTCATGGGTTGTGCTATTGTAAATAAACACAGGAGACGTACCCTCGGGATTGTCCTAATGATCTCCTATTTTCCATCCTTCTCCGTCTTAATCCATCCATTTTTCTTCCTTTCTTACCTTTACAAAGTTTTGTCTAGATAACAAATGCATGTTTTCCCCTTACATTCTTACGAATCTTTGGGAAAGCTTGTCTAATTCAACCCACCAATCATCTGGTTGACAATCTTAACTGGGTTTATTGTTAATTGCAGAATTAATGAATGCGAGCGTCTTAAAAGTCCTGCTAGGACTCTTTTTCCAGTTGTCTCATTTTTAGTAGAGTTAATAGGATGATGCATAGCAGTAAATTTGTTCATATGTTAAAAGTTACCCTTTCTAATTCATATCTTATGAACTTTGAATCGAGATTTATTTCTCACATGTTACTGTACAAAACTGCAATAAAAGCATTTTTATAATGCTACGAGAAGAAAGTGAAAATATATTTACATCCACATACTGTCGTAACATTCGCTTGGAAATTTATCTGTTGTCTTCGATGTTATATACTTTTTACCTTTTGATATGTATCGCTTTAAAAAAAAAAAAAAAAACTAACGATGAGTGGGTAACTATGAACTTAAAATATAGTTTTGCTTATTTTGATGCTAAATTCGCTTGATTACGACTGACTGAGCTTCCATAGCAGGCAATTTTCCATAAAGATTTATAGCTGTTTTTTTAGGTATTTATTTATAAGAATCGGAGGTCACAAGTTACGAAGGGACGGATCAAGTCATCAGACAATTGGAAATGGGCTTCCGTTGGCGGGGGTGGAGATGATGACGTCATTCGAAGTGGTTTCTCGCTTATGATTGAGTAGGAGGGGACCGACGCGTTCGCGTTTCTTAATTTTATAACTCTCCGGCTCTGGAAAGGAGTGTCGCTTTGTTTGCTTTAAAAGGACAGCTCTTTTTTCCGAAGATGGGTGAGATATTTTAAACCTCTCAAAAATTTGCTCTGATTTTTTTGTTGTATTATTTTAATGTATGGAAGCTTTCCCCCCCCCCCTTAAGTAGACTCTATTTGTGTTTTAAAAAATTCAAACGCGGTTTTTAAATATATTTTTAAATTACATTATTGCATTATTAATAGTTTATTTTATTTATTTATTTATTTTGAATATTTCATCTTTCGTATGCTAACCTCTAATATTTAGCGGACTCATTTGATTATTCGATTTCAACTTTCACTACTTCGTTTTTTTTATATAGTTGCTAATTTTATTGAATAGATATATTTCGTTAATGTTCATGGCTCTCTTTCAATAGATTCATCCAACATCCATAAATACTTGTATATCTATATTAATAAAAAATTGTTTGATTTTTTTTTAAATTTCGGTTGATAGATTATGACGAGTTTTTAGTAGTCACATCATAAAAACGAGTTGACAGCGGTGGTCGAGTGGTCGCGGTCGCGAGTTCATGGACGGCATTAATCTTCAGAGTTGTGAGTTCGACTCATGATGCTTGTTAAGATCCGCTGTGGGCCGCGGTAGCCTTGTGGTCATGGCTTCGGATTCGTGGCCGGCGGGTTTCGTTCAATCGGGGTTCGATCCTTGGTCGCTAAAGACCCGCCGTGTAGCCGGAGCAGATGCACGTTAAATCTGTCGGGGCCCAAAGACTTCCTGTTGGCGTGGAAGTTAGGAGAGGGGGTGCCTGCACAGGTGTCGTCCTCGTCACGTGACCGAGGTTCAAAATTACGAGGTCCGTCGCCAACAGCCCTCGTGTTGCTTCCGAGTGCGACGTTAATAAACAATCAATCAATTTCAGTCGATTTAAATTGCGAGATCAGTCTCGTATAGCTTTAAGTGCGACCAATCTCCCATCTTGATGCTCTTTCACCTTGATTTTTATTATCCTTTTTACGGTATCTTATTCTCAGAATTAATACATAAGGACTGGTGATTTCTCATGTTCTATAATAATTATTGCTTTTACCAGGCATAACTGACTTTATTACTGTTTGATGTACAATTCAACCAATGGGAATATGCCATCGCGCAACTGTGTTAATTCAACGAAATTCATTCAACTGGCTTAAGAAATAAAGTTTTAATCTTGCTAATTTTTTTTCTTCCTTTCTTAAAAAATTCGGTTGATTTTATGTGAATTTTGATATTTTCGTTATGCATTTAATGTAAGAAATTTTTTAGGTGTATATATACTGAAAATATCCCAAAAGGAGTTAATGCCCCATAATTTCAGCCAGTCTTATAATATCGACAGCAACTTTTTTTTTTTGAAATATTAAATTGCTGTGTTTTAGCTTAATCTTAAGAAAGCTTTGAAAATTTAATTATTCTGATGCGTCTTCATGAAATGTCTACCATAAACATCCATAACAAATACCAAAGTGTTTTGAAACATGCGAACCTAGTTAGAAAAACTCGCCGTTAAAACAACCCTACTAATTCATCATTTCTCGGTTGTAGTTAATAATTTAACGAAACTGCCATTTTTCTGCAAACCGAAGGACTTGCTTAACCAAAGCAATTACTCTAATCTCATTAAGATAATGAAAACGTTACTTTCGTGATGAACTTTAATGAACGTGTCGAGCACAGGGCCCTTGATAATAATCAATAGCGAAGTGACCTTGGAAAATTTTTACGACAACCCCTTTTAAACCATCCAGGAAGTGGGACAGGTACTAGTTTTTGGGCGTATGCTGCTGTTGATGATGATGATGTCGTCTGGATCTGCCCAGTCCCTCTTTACCCATGGGGCAAATTTCGGGCAGTTTCTTTTCTCTTTCCCCTTCCTGTCTGCATTAGAAATGGATATTTGATATATGTTTCACGTATTTCATTACATTAAACTTCCCCAAATGATTGTAGTTTTGAAGTTTAAAAGTGAAGTTGTGGGGGGAAATAATAATATGGTAATATATTGGATCTGACTATGAGATATTGGTATCGGTTCTATTAGAACTAATGATGTTGTATTTCAATATCCTTAAATAGTGCGTCTCCATTGCCCTGAATGATCTTTATTTGATTCCAGTTCAGGGCGTATCCATTCATTCGTCCTTCAAATATTGAGAGACGTTCTGAAATATGTCTATATTTTTAGAACTTAATTTTAAAGATTTTGCTCACTTTTGGTTATTTAAAACGTTGGGGTACCAGCTCAGGTGTCGTCCTCCTCCATTGACCGGGGTTAAAATTAGAAGATCCATTGCAAATAGCCCCTGAATTGAATTATCACGACAATTAACCGTCATGATCATTTGTTGGGAATCGTACAAGCATTCGTTTAGACTATCTTAACTAATTGCATCAATTCACCATTGCGAATTAAGGCCAATTACACTTCGTTCCTCTCATTCGCGAATTATTGTTCTAATATTCGAATTGGTGCTATCAGAAAAAAGAGCCTTAATTATATTGCCTTCTCGATACTGATTACATCAAACTTCAAACGTATGTATAGTGTGTTGTGTATGTAATAGTTAGAATTATATCTGTCGGGAGCTTAAAATCGTGACATGGTGTGTTATTTTGGAGAGTGAGGCACCATCTTCTTATCAATTCACTGTGATTTCGATAGAACTGTAACTCGTTGTCAATTGCACACGTTCTGTGCTAATGCAATGCAAAGGTGCTATATTAATAAAAACAATTGCTGAAATCCAATCTACAAGAAAGAAATGAGTGGATTTTTGATGCCCCATAGCCCAGAGGTTATGGTGCAAATTATATGATCTCCTCTGTTTAAGCCGATTCATGGGCTCGACCCAGTTTCATCAAATACATTTAGTGTAGAATAATGAGGAAAACTGCATATTAAAGGGAATTGAACCTCTTAATTATCATACATTGTTAAGAGGTAGATATCAACTTTAGTGTCGTCCTCGTCACTTGACTGTGATTCAAAACTTCGTTTTTTTTTCGTTAGTAACTTTCATATGGTTTTGATTCAAGTAAAAAAAAAAAAATAGGCAACCTCTAAAGCCGAGTGGTCATGGCGTCGAGTCGTGGGTTCTAATTCTGATATTATTAGGATATATCGTGAGGGAGTCTGACACACATTAAATCTATTGAGGCTCCAAGTCTTCCCTTGGCAGAATGTGGACATTTAGAGAGGTGTCGTCTTCGTCACCTAACCGAGGCTCAAAATATCAAGGTCTGTCGCCAAAAACCCTCGTGTTGCTTCTGAGTGCAACGTTAATAAACAGCCAATAAATCTCTGATAGTAAAAAAAAAGTTATTTGAAGATGTGTTTAAAGCATAACTGTCTTTCATTTGTGTTCTAGTTTTAATACTTTTTAGTTTAATTGAATGAGGTTAGCATTTGTATTATGATCGCACTATAAATCAGGCTTCAAACTATCCAGATTTCCACGCCCATCATTGATAGGGGGGGGGGTGCCCCAATGTATTCCGTATACAACAGCCTCACTCATTTTACTCAAATGCCTTCAGTAAAAATCGAATCAACGCACTGCGCAACCTTATGGGAATAATCCCTTTCATCTTTTCCTCGGCCTCGCTGCGTGACAAGAAAAGACAGAATGAGAGAACTAACGCTCGCTCATTCCGTTGGCGGAAAAAAGAGTCTCGAAGGAAATGACAATTTCAATGCGTTATTGTTGCATTTTTTATATGAAATTTGAGACCACGCTGTAATTTTTTGAGTTTCACAGATAGGAAAAATAATCTCCGTTTTGAAGAGTGCGATCGTGTCTAATTTTTCCGTGAAAGTGGTGTCATTTGAATCGATAAAGAAAGATGTAGCTCTCACTCTAATATAGATTGCTCGCATTTTAAAAAAAAACCTTGGAGCATTCAATTTAAAGTTTCCTTATCCATCCTTGGAACTGAAACAAATTAAGAAAAAAGGCAAAAACCCCTGACGAGATATTTATTAAACCTGCTTTACCGCCTCAACACACACACACATCTGTTTACACTTCTCCATACACTTTCTTTTCTTTAATTGCCTCCTGGCAATTTCTAATTTGTTTCCCCTTTGCCACCCAAGTGCCAGAATTCTAATTTGAGGAGGCGAGTGAGCGGTATAAAGTCGTCTGTTTCACTGCACCCTCCTCGCTAGATGGCGCGGAATTAAAATTCACCCCCCTCGGATAAATTCATCGCGCCTCCAATTGAATCTGACGTCTTGATGAAAGACGACGCTGCGTTGCCATAGTGACGGGCTACTGTATTGTGGGAAATAAAGAATGAGGGATCACGGGAAGTCTTTTTGCTAGTGTGATAGATATTTTTCTCGAATTGAGGAGTAATAAATAAATAAAAAGGTTTTTTGATATTTTCGATTTATCACATTCAAACCGAGATCTTTTAGATGAAAAATAGATTTTTTTTGTTTTGTTTGCGGGGTGATTATAAATTGCTTTGGAGTAAACTTTCATTTTCAGAATGAATTTATTTATTTAACTTTTCATCGGTTGATTATCTGAAAGAGCTTTGTGTGGGAAAAGTAATGGATGAATAAAGTTTTGGGGAGAGACGATGTCATCAATTACATTGAATCGGAAAAACGAAGATTCAGATAAAAAAAGATTTTTTTTTCCCCCTTCCTTTTCTGAAAGTTTGATTGCGGTAATTTTATCTGTGTTATTCCGTAATTTGTTTCAGTGAATGGTTTGAAATTTAAATGGGGTATTGCGTTCGTAACTTTGTTTATTTTGATGAAAAATGAATTGAGAAGGAAACTCATAAAATTGAAATTTCATGATAAAGAAAAGTAATTTTGTATATTCATAATTCACTTTATATTATGTTCCTAGTTAGCTTTATATATTTATTATGACTATATCGAAAGTCATAATAAATATAAACTCATCTTTAGTAACTGTTAAAATATCAAAGTACTTCAAATGAATATAATTCCGAATTATAATCCCATAAAGTTATATAATTAAACTTTTATCCGATTGAAAACGTTGCATTCATCATATGAACGAGAGTTCGAGTCTCGTATATTCGAAATGTTACTGTGTGGAACGATTGGTACTTAATGTGTAGGGAATGAGATGCCTTCTAAGATATTATTGTTGTTGATTTATAGCCATAGTTACTTGAAATCATTGGTGTCGCATACTTATTTCTACCGCAATGTTTAAAGGCAAGCTGCGCCTTGAATCGTATAAAACTGAAACTATTTCTCCAAAGGGAATTATGAGTATTTAACTGTCTTTTTTCTTTAAATCGTATTTCTTTCAAACTTGACAGAAGTGGCCTCGGTACCGAATAGTCATGGATGCAAGTTTCGGACTGGTAAGTCGCACAGAAAATTCGAGTCCTGGGTTTTTTTTTTTTTTTTAATCCTCTCAGGAACTTACTTTCTTTAGGCAAGTACGGGCATCATGACCCCGAGATACGCTAGTGATCTATTTCTTTTCTTTGGAGTTTATTCTCTTTGATAAACTCAGGTGAGTTCCCCAGGGATATCCTACCTAACCTAACCATATTCGACTCTTCTTCTTGACAACCAATTTTTACCTGTTTATTTCTTTCCCCTGTCTAGAATACAGTTTTAAAAACTGTTAGGCTCAACATAGCCAGATCTGGTTATTGCGTCATAAGTCCACGACCATGTCCAATTTATGGTCACGGACATGTGGCCGGCGCTGTTTTCGTCGAGTCGTAGGTTTGAGCCCTGATGCCTCTAAAGATACGCCGTGTGGTGAGACTGATGCAAGTTGAGATTTTCGAGATCCCAAATCCTCCTGTTGGCGTATTGTGGAAGTTTCCGAAAGAATCTTAAATTATACTGGAGATATAAAATTCCAAATTTTGAATTGGATAACAAAACTTTCACCAAATCTATTTCCACTGAGTTAAGAAAACGATGTTCGTCGTGAACTGGACATACCATCAAATGATAGCTGAATAATTACTCAACCATGGGCACCAGATGGGGAAAAATAAGAGAAGACCAAGGGCCACGTGACACCATATGGCCATAGAAGAGATTATTTTTTTTGGATGGCCGAGTTGGGGAAGACCGGATTGAATGACGTCCAACTGTTGTGGCCTCATGCACCAATTGAGCGTGACGAGAAATGATGATGATCTCTTTTACTGTGTCTAATATTTCACTGTTAATCAAAAAGAAATTTGAAAACAAATATTCGAAGAAATTATATTCGCAGGAATGTGGTTCATTAACGACAATACTAAACATTTATGCTAAAACCAAGTTGTGTATGTGTGTATACTTTTACATTAATTAATTAATGTTAGTTGAATTTTTGCTTTTGTAAGATGTCGAATTTCTCCAACATTTTGCAGATTTCTGAATTTTTGAATTCCCGAATAGCAAGTAACAAACATACCTACATGTTTATGCTGGTGTTTTGACAAATTTAAGTAAATTTCAAAATCATTAGTTCCGACTAATGGCTCCGCTGGTAAACGTTGTTTACAAATAACATAAATAGGTCTCTATAAATATAATGCGACGCGTTTTGAGCTGTCATTATAGTAATAAAGACATTTTCCTGTAAACACGCTCTCTTGCGACTACCCACGGAAATCTCGAAAAAGTCTTCGGTGTCACGTTTTCACTGTCGCAATGAAAGATGTGAAAATCCATAACCGGATATTGTGAAAACCTCGGTCTTTGAGTAAAATATAGCATTTTTACATGAACATAAAATCCAGAACATCCGGTTAGTATCTGGACGATTTCCAATCTTTAAATAAACCAGCCTCACGGCCGATGAAGAAAATGCGATTCCGAAATTTCCGAGCAATCCAGGTCGAGCGTTTTTTTGACGGGGGTACCGAGTTTCCAACACGTGTTCCAGAAAGAAATATCAGATAAAACATTTTTTTCCTGTACCATCTATGAATGCTATTAAAAGACTCTGGCGGTAAGGAAAGGACAAGCAACTACGGTGATAAAACTTCAGTAGAGAGGTTTAGATTTCCTACAATGCCCATTGCGTATTTTCACTGTTTCGGATTTGTAGCGGTAATTTACAATATTTTTTTTCATCTATCATATTTTGTTTATAGTGGCTGTACGATGGGATGCATTTACGCATATTATAAACTAGGACTTCATAAAGTTAGGCGTCCCCATTTGGGATCTCGTTTGTTTTGTTTTTTATCAAAACTTAAATCTATCCTCGTAGATGCCTCTATAATTGAAAATATAGTAATCTCTCGGTTACCTGGCAGATATCAACTTAGAGCACCGCCAGATTACTAGAAAAACGCTGATAGTAACGCATTTAAACAGTCAGAAGCAAATATTATTCAATAGAATACAGGTTATTCAAAATGAATAATTCAATTCCAAAATTCAATTTTTTCAAAAATAAATGACACAGAAAGATAAGTAATACATAAGTGCAAAGGAAAAAGGTGGAGGTTTTATTCTTTTGAAAAATAGATTGCCCACGTGTGTTCTTCATGAAGTTATTTCACGAAAACTGTTTTAGAAGGTTTCATGGAGCTACGTAGCAGTTGGATCGGTCGCAATGGATGAAATGACTTGACATTACAAAGCTGGCTAACTAAGTCACCTGATACCGTAACTTTTTGGGAGCTCAAAGATAAAGTGTATGAGCCACCATTACGCTCAAATATGTATGAACTTAACGGATTTCTGCTGCTGTATAATCCATTAACACTGACACTTTCCAACGTGTTTGGCAGGAATTTATATAACGAATGGACATTATACGTGTAACTGAAGGGAGTTCTATGGAACACTTGTAAGAAAAAACTTCCATATTTTTTCCTTTGCATTTCAGTAATACTTATCATTCTGTGTCGTTTGTTTATGAAAATATAGCATTTTGAAATCAGAAGATTCATTTTGAATAACCTTGTACACTCAAATCAAATGTCTAACACACGAAATAATTAAAACTAAA
>BMAW01080463.1:0-14912 GCA_019974015.1 Nephila pilipes
TCACAATTGATACAGGTGATGTCTTCTATTTTGCCATTTATGGTGCATTCTCTGGTGGGATGGGCGCCGGAACATTTCAAACATCGAGGGGCCATATGGCAGTTCTGCGAACTGTGATGGAAGAAATTACAGTTAAAGCACTGTGTGACTTGATTGCTTTTATAAGTATCTATGGGGATGGATATATAGCAGAGTCTATTGATATCGTAGATTTTTTGGTTTAGTTCATTTCTGGGGAGGGTGACCATGAAGATTGGAAGTGGAAGCTTAGTTCGCCTATTAATGAGTTGGTTAATTTTTGTGGGAATGAATCCAAGTTCTTCGAGCTCTTCTTGAATATCTTCTATTGTTGTATCACGCGGAAGACCTTTAATAGCAATTTTAATTGGTCTATTATTTTTGGTTGGATAACATAGTATTCGAATGGTTTATTGGATAAGGAGTTTGTCAATTGCCGGTACTCTTCAAATGTGTCGGTGTATAATTTTATATATTCTCCAGAGAGTCTGGTTCTTAATTTTGGCATTTCCTTTGTTAATTCTTGTAATTGGAGTCTGTAATTCTTGGTAATTTTAAGCATTATGAGCGGAGGCAAGTTTTCAGGAGTTGTCAGATTATTAGTTGGCTTTGATTGGGTGGGAGTTCCGATTTCATTCGATGGTTTTGGATTTTCTTTTAAAATTAATTTTTCAAATTTATTTTGAGTTTGCAGAGGTAAGTTAAATGAAGGGATCAAATTTAGTTTCTTAACCGTTTTATTTTTGGGGGGGAGTGACAAAGCCGTCAATATCTTTCCGTTTGTGTGAATTTCTAATTGGAGAGGAAGGGGGAGTGTGATGGACAGGGCGGCCAGCAGTATCGCAAGGTGCTAAAGAAGTGTACTCACCCTCCAGTTGTTTCAGTTGATTTTTTTTTTCCAATATCCGGTTCAGAGTTTCAGTGTATTCCTGGCATTCCGTGTCATAATTAAAAGAGTTGAAAAGAGCAAGCTGATTTTTGTAGCCTTCTTTGATCTTTGCACAGGCTCCAATTTGATTTTCAATTTCTCGTCTTCTGATGCAGTGGGTGGGGAAGCCTTCAGAGAGAGATGGTGAAGATGATCTTGATTCGTCGCTATGTTCCATATCCTGATTGTCGAAATTCGAAGCCATAGTCGGTGAAGGGTGTTAGAGAAATTTTTGGAGGGTTCCCTCGCAAGATAGCACTGAAAAGTGCTGCTTAGGTATTTACGTTGCAGTCAGTGAAATTTCAGATGAACAGAACAACAGATTATTACTACTTCTTTGTTCGCTTCGCTTATCTCCGTACTCCCGTTCATTCCAGTTCACCAGATATTTTTTTTTGGTTATATACATCTCTCTGATCTTTTTTTTTTTTTTTTTTCACTGTTGTTGCTTTACGCAAGGCTATATGAATTTGGATTCCAGTTCACCAGATATTTTTTTTTGTTATATACCTCTCTCTTATCATGTTTTTTTCACTGTTGTTGCTTAATGCGGGGCTACCCATTCGAATTTGCCATATAAATTCGGATTCCAGTTCACCAAATATTTTTTTTTTCGTTATACACTTCTTTGACCATTTTTTTCTCCACTTGTTTGCTTTAGGCGGGACAAATCTTTCGAATTTGCCATATTAATTGGAATGCTAGTTCACCAGCTTTTTTTTTTCCTGTTATATACCTCTGGATGGATAATTTTTCTCTTGCTGCATTAAACCCCACAGTCTCACACTCATGGAGCTGTGATGGATGTTTTTTTTTTAGTCAATCACGGACAGTAGATTTTTGCGCCTCTGTTTCTAAACCTAAACTTTGCATATTTTGGTTTTTTAACCAATCAGAGGTTATGATTTTTGGCGCTTCCGTTGCTGAGCGTAGACTTCTCAGAGTTTCTTATTCTTTATTGTCCGTTACTTCGTTTAGAAACTTTTTCAGTTGTGTCGTGTTTCACTATTGCTGTCCTTGCGTAATTTTCCTTTTTTCGTTGTTCACGTTTTTTATTTAATTTCTCCTGCCGGATCTAATTTGTATTTCTGCGTCTTTAACCCGATCAACAATCACTAATCCTCCGTTTATTCTCCCAAATACAGGTTTTATGGCTGCGAGAATGACTTCGACAGAGGTGAGTGAATGTACTTCGCAAATTTTGTTTGATTTACAGAAGGAGGGAAAGCATCCTTTACTTATATGGGTTATGAAATTAGGCTTAATTTCGTCTACCTATGCATATCCTAAATGTGGTGATGATGTTAGTCAAAAAATGCCTTCTTTTCCGCTACGTGGACTTAAAGGTCCTGCCAAAAAAAAAAAAAAAAAACCCGCCACATTTGGCGATTTTTCAAATCTCGCCAAATGGTTACGCTAAACTGCATTTTCACCGAAAGCATATTGAATATGATATACAAATTACAAACTATTAAAACAAATTGAAGACTGAAGAACATTAGCATCTCTTTTGGATATTGGTGCTCTTCCATCAAAAACTTCAGAAGATACACAAATACAATTTTGCGCGACCGAACGTTTAGGACTTGCAACGAAAAAGAATCTTCACAAGATTTGCAGAAATATTAAAATTTACACAATTTTTTTTTTGCACGAGGAAGATGTAGTTCCTGTTCATTTACTAGGGCAAAAATGATGAATGAATAATCGCCAGCTCCGATTTATTGCGACGTTTTGTTTTTACTTTATCAGTACAATTGAAAGTTCTGAAAGGAAAAATCCCCGATTCCAGGAAATCCCTTAACACTTCGGCTAAATTCCTCTAATCCCTAATGTTTAAATAGACTCGTCCAGTTTTCGGTCTCCCATAGGGATGCCGGGCTGCGAACAGACGTTAGTTTTCGGAAGGCATATGGGATTCAAAAAGACTAGCGAAAGAATTCGTTTTAACTACTGGTGGCCTGATTTAAAGAAGGACATTTTAGAGTATTGTAAATCTTGCAATAATTTTCACTTAAGAAGCCTAGAGAAAGCTATGGACAAAATAATATTATAATCCCTGTTCTTAGGCCAGATTTACCTTTCGAGGTCGTGAATGTCGATATAATTTGCGAGATTGACCCATCGTCAATCAGAAAACACAAACACTGTCTTGTTATGATGGACAAGAATTCCAGGCGGCCGAAAGCGATTCCTCTTCGATCGTTGTCTGCCAAAGCTACATACGACTCGTTAATGGAGATATTAATGAGGACAGGAATTCCAAATATCATTGCCAGTGACATGGGCACTAATTTTACTTCAAAGTTAACTCAAGAGTTCATGAAGCTCTTAGGCTGTACCCCTCGATTTTCAGTTCCTGGATATGCGGCGTCGAATGGACCTGTGGAAAGATACAACAAAGTATTAAAAATTTATTGCACCACGTGATTAGGACTGATCCAAGTAATTGGGACAAATATATCCCGTACCTACTTTTCGCATACAGAGGAGTCCCAAACTGCACAGCGGGAGTTTCACCTTTCAAGCTGATGTATGGACAAACAGCTAAAGGTCCTCTGAGTGTGTTAAAATCAAGCTGGTGTGGCGACATTGCCGTTCCGTTGAGCATGGGAAAATCCGTGGTGGACTACTTACAAGAACAAAAGATGAATTTAAAGATAGCTGCTGAGCAGGCGTCATTAATTGCCTCCGGAAGACAAGAAGCTTATGCAAGATATTTCAATCGCAAGGCTCGTTCCAAAAGTTTTGAGATGGGCGAAAAAGTATACTTATTGATACCTGATTCAACGAACAAGCTCTACGTGCACAGGACCGGCCCTGGAGAGACAGTTGGATTGAATCCTCCTCACTCTTATAAAGTGAAATTGAGTGATGGAAAAATTAGGCATTGTCATGTGAATAAGATAAGGAGGTATTACCCAAGAGTTAATGCAATCGGGGGGATATTCGAAGACGATAAAGATTTTGGTGAAGTTCTTCCCACTCCTACTTCTCTGAGACCCGGATTGAAAGAGTTATTGAAGCATATTGATGTAAGTCATCTGGAAGATGAGGACGAAACCAAATTGCTAGAATTGTTAAGTACCAAAAACTGTTTACGGGCAATGTAAATATTGCTAAAATTGAAGCCCATAAAATCAATTAAAAGCCAAACTTCGAAATGAAAAAACCGTTCATGCACAAGATCCAGGAAGCACTGAAGGGAAAAGTAGGTCAACAAATCCAAGAATTATTGGAATTAGGATTAATCGAGGAACGCAACGCTGAGATTTCATATCCTGTAGTCTGTGTGAATGAGAAAGAGAATCCATGAGATTGTGCATCGATTACCGGGCGTTGGACTATGCAACGGTAACGGATGATTTCTTTATGGAAGACGCAACAGAATTGATCCAGTCGATTGGCAGAGCTAACGTAATAACTGCTTTGGATCTTTTGAAGGGATACTGGGCAATCCCGATGTCGGAAGCAAGTAAAGATTTTACTTCTTTCAAAACTCATCGCCAAATGTATAGATTTAAAGTCATGAGTTTTGGGCTGAAAAATGCATCTGCTACTTTTCAACGGGTAATGAATAAAGCACTTGCTCCTTATAGAGAATTCGCCCGTGCGTATATAGATGACATCGCCATATTTTCGAAAAATTTCAGTGAACATTTGCAGCATTTAAACATCATTTTATCGAAGTTAAAAGAATTAAATTTCACTGTGAACCTTAAGAAGTGTGATTTCGTGAAACCCCATGTGGAATTTTTAGGACACGTTGTCGGTTCAGGAAGACATCAGCCTGATCCTGAAAAGGTGCGTGCATTAAGAAACTTAGCATCTCCGACAAATAAGAAAGAGTTGCGTCGTGTTCTCGGTTTGTGCAATTACTATCGTGAGAACATTCCCAAATATTCGGAGCTTGTGTATCCCCTCACGGAGTGAACTAAAAAGAGAGTCTCCGACAAAATTCCATGGACTGATAAACATGAAGTGTTCAAAAAATTAAAAGGTACGCTTGCCGATGCTTCTTCCTTTTATACTCCTGTGATGAACCGGCCGTACATCATTCATCCAGACGCTTCATCAGACGGCATTACTGTATGTTTATCTCAAAAGTTGGATGAAAAGACTTACCCAATATCTTATGCGAGTCAGAAATTGACCAAGGCCCAGCAAGATTGGTCAACTATTGAACAGCATTTGACGTTAGAGTTTGAAAAAGTTTGACTCTGGGTGTTCGCACCAAATTGAATTCTATTCTTGTCTAATCTGCTCCATTTTCAACAAAAGGTCACCACTGTCGTCTAAACTGCAAAGATGGGCATTCTCCTGCAAAGATTGTATAACTCCGAAACATTGTGGGATCTAAAATGCCCCATGCAGATGCATTATCACGGTTAGTGTGAATATTATCAATTATTGACTCCAAGAAGAATTTTGATTTCTTTATATATATATATATCTGTGCTATTTTATGTGTTTTTAGAATTCTTTGCATTTAGTTTATCTTACTAAGTTAGTCATTTTAAAATCATGAAGTTTGCAACAATTTACGTTTTATAATGTTTATGATTTTGATGATTTGGAATGTCTTCGCGCTTAGGTGATGCTTCTTTTCTTATAATTATTATTGTGCATTTAGTGTTAATAATTGCGAACCATTTTGCACTGTTTCAATATTTTAGTGTTTAAAGTGAGTTAAATTTGTAAATAAATGTAGCGTTAGAGCTGATGGGGAGATGTAGTGTTCCCCTCCCCCGAGCAATGGTTCAGATTCTCTTACGCGGCACTGGCAGTATGCCCGCGAGGAGGAGAAAAAGTGAGTTTTATGGGGGCAGTTGAAGGTCTTATAGCATGGGATCAGTGAGTAGGCCTCCCAGGGAGTGCATACAAGCTTATTTTAATCTTTAAATAAAGTTTAAATAGCAAGTTTTAATAAAGTAAATAAAGTTTAATTTTGAAAGTCGTAACTCATTTCTTATATCTTCGAACCATATCCAAATATTACAAATATTATTCACTCAAGTGCAATATAAAATAAAATATTATGTTAGAACTTGATTGAAGAATCCAACGTTTGTATATTTGTGACTTTGGCTATTAGCAATTCCTCTCCATTGACCTGGGGACTTTTTTGTAAGTTGAATGGCAAAAAATTTCAATTCCTTCCCAAAAATGAAACTCGATTTAGTAAAATTAAATGAAGAGAAGAAGTGCCTTAAAAAAGAAATGGATATAGTGATAAATAAATGAAATAGGTGAAAGAAATAAGAGGTAGAAGAAGATAACGACAGGCAGGTAGTTTTTAGTAAATTGATTGAAACATAGAAATTATTCTTCTGAATCAAAACGACTCTTAGCCTAAATACTAAGATACGAATCTACTGTTAGAGATAAATGTTTGAATCAGAACAATGATTAGGTAAATAAACTTTATTATTGCATTGTAAACTAGGATTGATGTTAGGAGAGAAAGAGTGATCTTATCTATTCTTTAGTGATTAATAAAATATTTTCTCTTGTTTTATGTGTATTTAATTGTGTCTAGTCATTAGAATATTTGGACTGAATGATCCAGAATTTAACAATGAAGAATGACGTCACATATCTACTCTTTTTTTTTTGTTACTTTCTTTAGGGTTGATTCTCGTAGAGTAGAGTATGTATATATTTACATTTAAAGTAAAAAAAAAAAATCCAGCTGATATTAATAATAACCGAATATTAATAATACGTACCACGTCTTTTTGTGAATGTGATAAATAATGCATAATAATAACATTTATTGATGAATATTGATTATTACCAAAGAAACGACGTGATTAATTAAGCATCAAAGATTCTTGATGACGATTTACGGTTCTCTGCCATCAGTACCCGCAATTAATAAGCCGCATCTTGTAGTTAGGGAAAGCCTAAAACTCGTCTGAAGTAACAGAACAACAATATAAACCACGTGTTACAGAAAATGAAGGATAGAACAGTTTGATGAAATTCAGGAACAATTACATAAAAAACGTAATCAAAACATAAGATTTCCTAAGACACATTTTGATATTTCATCAAAGGATAAATTTCTTAAAAATGGAGAATGTTTTTTTTAGGAAACGATAAATGTTGTTCAACGGTAGAGTTCGGAAAAATCTCTCTTCTTCTCTATTGAATGTTTACACTCAGTGATAGTAAAACTTGAAATTCTTCATTTAAATTTCTTTTTGTATTCTTATAAGGAGACTTTCAGCATATCTTGGGACACAAAATATTCTTGTAGCATTCGTACGATATTTAATTATCATTAATGTTTATAACGAATTCTTGCTGTCACTTTGGGCAAGAGTAAATTTCGGTGTTGAAAAACACGAATTTCCAAGTATTATTAATAAAATAAAACCTATTCCAACAATAAAAAAAAGCCATTCGAAAGACAGAATTTGGGAGAGAATTGTGCAGGTTTCTGAATGTTTTATATATTATACTGAATTACACGGGCTAAGAAAATTTCAAATGCATAATTAAATAAAGTAGGAAATTTAGCAGCATACGGTGCTTAATTTTAGAGACTGATACTGTTGCTATGATGTATTATGCTCTAGATGTTATACATAGGATGAAAAAATTGAAATCAGTAACCTGACAGATTCATTCTGAATAATTTACCAGCTGTGCTCTATTCATAAGCTAAATGGTATTACACTTCCGAATGCTTGGAATTTGATTGTATAACAGAAACAAAAACTTACACAATTTCAGTTATTTAAGGTAATTAAAATTCTTAATATGTTGGTTTAACTAAAAATGGAATTCCCATTTTTTAATGTCATCAACACTTTCCTTCACTTAAATACATGTATTGGCATGAATTAATCCTATTATATTGATTATTTAAAATTAAAGTTTACCATTCATTCATTTGTATATATATATATATATAAGATAAAGCAAATAATTTATCATTAAAAAACACAAAAGGAAGAGAACAATTAAAAACCAAAATCAACAAAAAACATTTATAGAACTAAGTAAAAAAGTTGAAACTGAATCAAATTTGAAACTAAGAGATGAATAAAATTTGAATCAAATTTGAAATTAATTTGAACCAAAGAATAAAGCAAATAATTCGAATACCCAACAAAACAAAACATGCATATTCAGACTGGGGACTGAATTGTGGGGTTAAACTCCAATGCATCTTGTTGGGTAAAATTGGATTACTCCAAAAATTCAAGTTGTAATTTAAAGAAAAGAAACAATAAACAAAGAAGAAAAATTGAATGGCGAGATATTTCAAATACTAATTATTTTCAAAAACAAAAAAAGAAATTTTTTTTTATCCAATTAAAAATTATCCATTTAAAAGTATCCTTTTAAAATTATCCGATTAAAATTATCCAATTAAAAATATCCAATTAAAAATTATTCAACTAAAAATTTAAGATTTTTTTCTCGAAACAATAAAACATTATAATTAAATGTTTCCAGTTAAAAACCTTAAAAACTACATACCCGAATCCATGCTTTTCATCAAAATTCAATTCAAATTTCATAGTTGTAAAGGCAAAGATTCAAAAGATCATATCTTTGACAAGTGATCATGAATCTGATTGCAATAGGTTAAGTAACTTTTTAAGTGATGATGTCCACTAGCATGCACTGTTGCCAGATAAATTTTGGAAGTCGATAGTACTTAACTAATTTGAATATAAAAAGTTTTAATAAAGATTATTTAATAAAAATCCATCAATAAGCCAATCATGACCAGAAATCATACTGAATGATCAGAATTTTATTTGTTATAATTATTTAAAATCCAATTGAGTGAAATATGTATATATATATATATATATATATATATATATATATATATATATATATAACTCTCTCTCATATATATATATATTGATTTATTAAAGCCCAGAATTAAATCAAAGCCATCATCTACATATGCAGTATCGCTGTACCTTAGAACAAGCTTCGTAGAAATTCAAAATGTAACTATTTTAAATATATCTTGTGTTTTACAAGTCTCTAATGACTGAAAATTATTAAAATGTGAAATGAATCAAACCGTGTCATCGCATTCATAACATCGTTTTAACTCATACATAATAGTTCCTATAATTCCTATCACCTCTACACAAGCTTCTACAATTTCGAAAAGCTTTGTTATTGTGATAATTTTGTTTTCATACGAGGTTTACTGATCTGAGGTTTCTCTCCGAAGAATACAACTTTTTGCCACGTAAGATGCAAAATTCATTGTAGGATATACTTTTTTTTTTTTTTATCTAATTTCATTTTTGTTGCTTTTTGTCTTGTTATTATACAATATTAATATCTTTTTTAGGTGAGTATAAATGAGAAATACCGTATAAATTCACAAATTATTCTGCTTTCAAATTTTCATTATTTTTTGATGAAACTTTCATTTTGAGTTTTGCATATTTGTCTGAAAAATATGAAACTAATTTAAAGATAAAATAATTTTTGGATAATTTAAAATAAATTAGAAAGGAAAAGCCTTCGTTGTTATTATGCGAAATCAGGAGCTTTCAGAATTATAATAAAATACCATCTGGAAGAAAGATGGTAAAAAATTACATATGTTAATTTACTGTCGATTATAGTAAAAGAAAATTAGGCCAATAATATTACATATGGTTATTTTTATGGTAATATATTTATTGAATTATAAAGTAAAATTAAAAAAAAAAAAAAAAAAAAAAAAAACAAGTAATTTAAACAATAGTAAAAATTATATAAGCCGCTACATACGGAAGATAACATCCAATCAAAACAAAGTAGCAAGAACTTAATAGCAAATTCTTGTATCCGTTAGTGATATCACGCGCATCGCATAAATAACATATAAGGTAAATGCAGCTGGAAAATTGTTGCATACATTAAGTTGGGAGAATTCGAAAACTAACCAAACAATTTTTCAAAGAGAAACTGACATTTAAATGACTAGAAAATGAAAATTATCAATACCGAATTATTTATAAGTTGACTCAAAATTTCTTTCCAAAGAAAATTAAGCATGTGCGAGAGATGCAGGTTGCATGAATATCATTGACTAGATTCGTATATTGTTTCTCGTCGATTATCGAAAATGTGAGATCTTAGTGAATAAGAGTGACAGTTGCAGTGTCCCTATAAAATGTATTAAGTGCAAAATATTTTTAAATATTCGGAAAGTTTGTTTTCTGTTTCTTTTCTAGGGATATCTTTTTATTGGAATTCTTTATCTTATAATTTTTCAGTTTTCAATTTCGAAGAGAGATAACTTTTTTCTAGAAGTTGTGTACGATTTGACATTGAAGACCTCAATCAAACAGTAAGTTACATGATCAGAAATTTAAAAAATATTCTTTTAAGTTTTCGTTTCCATCTTATAATGTTAATCCATTTTCTGCAAAATCTATAAAATTTTCTAAGAATTCCTTCTATATGAAAGTAAGATATACATGTTTAAATACTTATTCTATCGTTTAAACCAGTTATTAATGCATTTTCGATACTTCATATTTCATTGCAGAAAATAAACAAAAAGTTCAATATTTCATACCGATCTTCTAGTCTCAAAATGATTTTGTCAAATCTCATTTTTTTTTACTTTTGACGCTTAAGATCAGAAAACGTTTGTTCTTATACATATATAAGAAGGGGTGTCGTACAGGTTTAATTATTACTTATAAATTAGCGAGATATCGCGTTAAAATTTATTCTAAATGTTAATTTATTAATTGTACATAACGCTATTAAGTACAAATATTCATGTTGATTTGTATGGTTTCAGGAGGTTGTAGAGTTCAGTAACTCGCAGTATTGAGAAGTCTTAGTTATTTTTTTTTAAATAAAGATAGAAATTTAAATTTTGTTTATTATTCTTAAGACTTATGAACATAGTCACCATCTAGAGTTGAGCATTTTTCTTGGTATTTCTCCTGACTTTTCGTAGACTATCATTGTAGAGCTTAACAGATTGAACTCTATCTTCTGTATATTGCGGGTTCCTGCACTCTACGGTTCCTGAAACAAAACAATTCAGCATTAATGTAACTGCAATTTAAAATATTATGTACTTAAATATCAATTAACATGCCAAATAAATGTTAGCCAGATACCTTAGGTTATTTCTTAATAATAATTAATACTTTACGATATTCTCTCAAATATATATATATATACATACATGAATAATGTGAGTAAAATGTAGTATTTTTACATAGAATTAAACATTTTATGCTTGGTGAGCTTCAATTCGAAAGAATGGGTTCCTTTACCGCGTCTTGATGAAAACAAGACTAGAAATTTCCTTTTGCATTTTCTACAACTTCTCTTGAATATTTCTTTGAAGAACCGTTAACCAAACTTTCTAATTTAGAAAAATAAAGAAAAAAAATTATGATTTTTTTCTCGAACTTTATCACTGTTGCTGTCTGTAACATTAAATTACTCAATATTAAATTACTCAATTAATATTAGAAGAAATATATCTGAATTTTTTTACAATATTTTAAACTAAAACTGATTGATGCAAATGTTTAAAATTAGAAACTTTATAAGGGAGAAAGATAATCAGACTTTTACAATGTATCAGTATTCTAATCAGTACCTATTTTTTCACTATCTCCTCACTCATCTTGATACGTGGACTGTTTCAATTCCTTCTACTCCGTTTCTCCTAACTTCTTAAATCTCCTTATTGATAAGTTTTGCCCTCTCTAACACTTCTATACCAAAATCCTAAACTTTCCATTGGTAATATGGTAGAACCTTTTAAAGGCTCCCTCTCAAGGAAATGGAACAAATCTGACGATAGAGAAAAAAAGTCATAATACTGAGGAAGATCTGAACCTTGCTTACTTTTTCAACTTTAAAACCAATATGTAATGAAAAAGCAATAAGGCCACATGTACATTATAATTCCAAATCAATACATTCATTATTTTAACCTCATGTAACTTTCATTTTGAAACAATTATTCTCTTCCTCTTCTAGTTACAATAAACTATAGAGGAAACTGTTCGTGTGCTCGAACGGAGGAAGAGACTATATGTTCGAAATTTGTGCGATTTCAAGCAATTTTTGGTAAAATAAAGTTACAAAATGATATTAGTTACTACCTAAATAAATAATATCCTATATGTTGGTAAATAAAATGCTAGGAAAATGTCATTTTAGAATTCAGGAATCGCTAAATTTATAGAGCATTCTATATTTTATTTTAATCTTCGTGTGGACAGAAAAAGTTGTCACAACTTTTTATATACTATTCCCTATTTTTGGATATTTTCTTACAGTAAATAACATTATCGGTAAACAGAAAATATGCTAATATAATTTGATTTTCTCTTATTGCAAATATATAAGCAAATAATGACTAATGATAAAACCTCAAATGAATAAAATGCATTTAAGGCTCTTTAATAACATTTTATTCTGTTACCATTTCAATTATGTGCTTTAAAATTTAATTGGGTAATGGATTGAATAGAGATTTCTCCAAAATTTTTACTTTTTGATTCCCACAAAAAATCTCTATTTACACTCATGGTCAAAAAAAATTAGATCACCAAGAAGGAGTCGTCAAAATGAAACGAAATCTTACATACGTAATGACTACTTTGATATAAGTAAATGATTAGAAAATCAAAGAAAAAGGATCATTTATTTCAGAGAAAAAGGCAAAAGAACGGAGGATTTAATACCCTGTTGAACCCCCTGTAGCGCGAATGCACGATGCGATACGATCGGGCATTGAGGCATTCAAGTTCTGTTTGATATCTTGAGACATTTCGTTCCATATTTGCTGTAACCTTGCCTCTAGTTCGTTCAAACTCATGGGATGTGCAACTCACCGTCCCAAATGATCCCAGATAGGCTCGATTGGAGACAAATCTGTGGATCGGGCAGGCCAAGGAAGGGTAGTAACAGTGCGGAGACAGTCTTGTGACACCAATGCCGTGTGAGGCCGAGCGTTGTCTAATTGAAAAATGGCTCCTGGGAGCCGTTGCATGAGTGGCAACACATGTGGTTGCAGGATGTCATGAACATACTGCCGGGCTGTCATGGTACCACGGATCAATACTAGGAGTGACCGTATATTGTAGGCAATGGCATCCCATACCATCACACCAGCTGTGGGAGCGGTGTGTTGCTGTAAAGAAAAGGCAGGATTGAAGTGTTCACCATGGAGTCTCCACGCACGAACACGATTGTCATCACTGCTGAGATTGAATCTGGATTCATCTCTAGAGACGACCTGGTTCCATTCCGCTGCAGTCCAGTTTCCTCGTGCGCGGCACCACTCCAAATGGAGGAGTCGATGGGTTAGCGTCAAGGGCAGCACACGTAATGGGAGCCGCGATCTCAAATGTCCTTCAGCCAGGCGCCTTCGTATGGTTCGAGAAGACACAGGGGCCCCTAGTGAAGGTGCTACCTGTGCCTGGATGGCGGCCGATGAAGCAGTTAGCTGTACACGTACATTTCTTACGATGTGGTGGTCTTCTCGACGACTGGTCTGTCGAGGGTGTCCTGAGTCTGGTCTTCGTGTAAATGAAATCTTTTGGATCCCCTGGTCCCAACACCTCCTCACAACACAATCAAAGCGACCCAATTGACGAGCTACTCGCCTAGCTGACCACCCAGCTTCCATCATGCCGATGATTCTCCCCTTCTCAAACTGCGCCAGCTGCTCATATTGTCTTCGAAAAAGACGTAATGGCATGTCTACCTCAGCTCTTTCTTTGTAAATGATTCAGCACACTCAAACAAGCTTTGGTTACCTGTTTTATAATCCTCGGAGAACGACGTTAAATGCCCTCTACCGGCTATACGTAATGCGCAATCACGCTGCATTTCTAATCATTTACATATCTCCCCGACATGTACCTTCTCAAGTTTCGTTACGATCACGCAATTATTTCTTGGTGCGATTAATTTTTTTTGTCCATGAGTGTATTAATAGCATTTCAAATAATTTCAACCCTCAATATCTGTGCTCTCTGAGAATGTTTTTTAAAAAAATTAAGTTGTTTAGCTCGCATTTTGAATCAAATTCTGTTGTTTTTGTATTTTTACTTTTCTATACTTGCTTTGATTCTCTCGTGAGTGATTTTAATTAATAGACATAATATTTCAGATTACTCCAATGTTTCCTTTCGTATTTACTCTCTGTCATTATCTTAAGTATTCATTTCATGAATTGTACCTATTTTTAATTCCCATTTGCTTAGAAGTGCATTGATAAGAGATCAAAATGAAAAACTAATCCATTTCAATCAAAGACGCTACGGTACATTACTAATTATGCTACAAACCTTATTACCGATTCTTTTACTTTTAAAATAACAGACTAAATATGTTATTAGAGATAAAAAAAAAAAGGAAAAACTAACTTTAAACATTTATATTTTATTAAAGTGATTTCTTGTGATTGAATTTAATTGAATCTTTTCTATTTTTAACCAGCATGTAGGAAAAGAACAAATAAACAAAGCCTACACCGTAGATGCATCTGACTTTCTGTATTAAGTTAGTCATGAAGGAATTGAAGAAGAGAAACTTTCGGAAAATGCGTTTTTCTTGGAAACTCTTCAGAAGTGTTATCTTTATTCTTTGCGTTACTTGCTTTTCCTACCAATCGGCCAACTTCTTTGAGCTCTTCTTCAAGTACCCCACAGTAACAAATATAGACCTCATCTTTCCTCAGGTTTTGAAAAATCCTGCATTCACTTTATGCAATAGCAATCCGTAAGAACACGTTTTACTAAATTATATATGACATGTAGTATGTTAAATAGGTCTTTTATATATATATATGCGCGATATTCAGCTTTATAACTTCATAAATGGAAACTACAACATATTTATTACACCCCATTCTCATTAATATTCTCTACAGAGACGTTTTAAAGTTTTTAACATTTTTTTTGTCAATTGACAAATTTTCAACAGTCTTACTTTGGATTTT
>BMAW01080475.1:0-14784 GCA_019974015.1 Nephila pilipes
ACAGTATCTTCGTTCAGTTACATTATTGCTGATATTTTTATTCTCCGCATATATGTTATATCTGAATATTTTCTGTTGTATCTTTTCAGACAAAACTCTTCAATTATCATTCATATTCACATAATTTCGTTCAGAATCGAATTAAATATGAATAATTTAAAGTTTTTGGCAATTAATATTTAATAAGCGTGTCATATTTTTACAATAGATGTAAGCCAGACACTCTTGAACTTCAAGAAAAGTACGATAAAAAATCATTAATGAATTTTATGATTTAATACAATGAAAAATATATTTATTAATAAAATAAATACATATAAATAAAATCCTAATATAATATATAACACGTAAGGTTTTGCTTTATCAATGATGCAATGCAAGTAACTTGGTTTTGTAAGTGAAAGAAATAAAATAAATATTTGCTTTGTGACATTGGTAATACCTTTAACTTCAGGGACTTTTGGGTAATTTGAATTGAATAAAATTACAACTATTTGCCAATCAAATGAAACGTAATTAGATAAAAATAAGATGAAAGAAGTGTAATGAACTGAAGTAGAGATAGTGATACATGATGAAAATAGAATTCAAAAAGAAAAGAAAAAGGGAGATATAAGATAACAACAAGCTAATAGATGTTGAGCTAGATGAATCATCTTAATTAATCTTTTTTTATATTGACAGCAGTTGGAAGTGATTCTTTATCGTTAACAGAGTCAAATTGCAATAAACGAAAGTGCTTAAATCGGAAGGAGTGTTTGTAGTTAAAGGCTATCATTTGAATATAAACTAGGATTAGCCGGATTAAAAGAGATTCGAGAGAGAGATTAATCTTACAGATTCTTTGATAGATAATAAAAGTGGAGTTGCCCTTCTCTTACATATTTTTAAGTGGAGTTTCGAACATTATTGACTATTTAATTAGACATTAGATATCTTCACAATAAATAACGAAGGTAAGCGACCACATGACTAATGTCTATTCTGTAAGAACATAATGTTGAAAAGTTTTCAAAAAGAGCGATTAATTTCAGGGTACATGTGATAAACTAAAAAGGACCATCTGAACTATTATCATGTATATAGTCTTCAGAACAAAATTATATTAAAATTTTTTTCACAATTGTGGAAAATTGTACGTCAATAGATTTGAAAAACATGATAATTAATTCAAAAAATAGTCGCTTCCAAATGAAAATAAATCAAAGATATTATTCTTCGATTACTGAAATCACCTTATATCAATTAGCACAGATGTTGAGAAGAAAGAATGGAAGTACTGCATTCATCGGTATTAAAACAGATATTCAACTCTTCACACAGGAGATCGTGACGTCATTAATTTGAAATTCATAAAAGGCCGCGTGTTCATTATTTAATTGTAATAAAAAGCAATACAAATAACAATGAACAAAGCGATGTTCAAAAAAGAAATTTTTTTTAAATATTTTTTTATTCCATCTCATGAGAATAATCATAAAATTATAGCTTTATAATGCAAATTCACTTGAAGCTGGGACGATAAACTAAGCTATGACCGAACATTTTATAAAGAAATATAAGTTTATAACCAATTTTTTGAAACAGAAATAAAGAAGTTAATATGAACAGTAACAATCTTAATTGCTTTTATATGAAATCTCAGCATCAATGAAGCTGATTATGACGTCAAAATTCGATATCTGTCACGCACATTTGGCTGTCAGACGAAAATTATTCTATTCCAAGTCATTATTAAACATCAGATGTTACTGTCCGATGTCTTGGGATGTTTATCTTCATCTCGCTTGAATGAGTCCTGCTAATCCGGCAGCAGGAGGTGGAACCAGTTGAAGAATTCGAATTTCAAAACGGGATTAATTGAGAAATATGTTTATATACATGCATGGTGTTCCTGAACTCATGGGACAAACTTTAAGAAAGTACGATATGTACAAAGAAATTATTTTTATAGTAATATGAAGCAGGAAATAAAAAGATGTGTGTGTGTGCGTGCGTGCGTGCTGCGTGCATAGGAAAAACAAAATACTGAGCAAGGTTAAAAGAAAAAAAAAGTTTTTTTTGTTATCAATGCTAAAATCTTGCTAACAATGGTTTGGAACAATAAAATGTTCTGATATAGTGATATAGTTCAGACCATCACAATGATGAAACTCAAGTGTCGATGCAATGATTGACTTACATTGTGGAACAGTTCTTTGTTAATATGTGGATGGATTTTGTGATGTGATTGTTAAAATTGCTTCATAAAGAAACAACACGAGATCTATTGCAGACGGATCTCAATGTTCACCTGCGGTCAAATGGGTGAGAATGACACCTAAAGTGGGTACCTCCCTCCTAGCTTCCATACCCTGTCAAGGGGAGGACGTGGGGCCTCGACCAGATTATCATTGCATCTACCCTCTACACCTCTCCAGGGTCTTTTAGCGACATCGGGCTCGAACTCAAGACTCGACGAAAGCAAAAACTGGCCAGTGGGTGACTATAGCTACTAAGCTACAATGGGTGTTGTGAATAATTTTTATTACAACAATATCCACTCAACTTGGACCAATGTTATCTCTCGGTGAAGAAATTACCAGAATTACTTGATTATGTTCCAGTTGGTGTTCTGAATGCCATGTGGTTTCAGTACGCAATCATTTCAACATTAATGAGCGTCTCACCTGGCCACGGTCGGCCTCCATGTATTGGACAAAGATGGACCCAGACACTTGGGACATAACGTTCTCGATGAATCAAGTTACGATTTTTTCTTATGGAATACCTCCTTATTCATCTGAGTCTCAATTCCCTCTGAAGAGGACCTCATGGCAAAACTTTCAGTCCTTTACTGCAATTGTTCGTGAAACATCAGCACCTTTGTAAGGATTCGCCAATCACTTTTAGACTTGTATCATTAGGGATGGTCCATTTCATCATTTACTCTAGTGTATTGCAAATAAAAAAAATCATTTTTACAGCATTTCTCTTTCAGCGCCAACACTTTTCATTCCATACATTGCAGCATAAAAGGCTTCTTTAGTTGTTCAACATTCCCATAAGGTCCTATATTACGGGGCTGCTTGCTGCGATTTTCGAAATCGTACCATACATGGAATTTTTCAACTCGGAGTCGTTTCAGCAGGAAACAAGATGGTATGTTGTGGGAAGGAGGAATTTGCAAACTTTGCATTTGTAAAAGAAAACATGTAAAAAAAGCATTATAAAAAACAGAAAGCTACTAAAAAAGTAATGGGAAAAAAAATCACTGATCTTATTCCTAAAGGGACGTCTGCACCCATTGGCAGGGAAATGTTGCCGACCACGTTTACAAACAAATCTGGAGAAATTCAGTATCTGTTTTCAAACCAATTTCTAATATTTTTTAATGCATATTTTTCTTATTCCTTTCAGTAAAACCAAAATTTTTTCAAAATGATCAATTTTTCAAAAATCCTTGGTTCTCAGTAATGGTACAATCGGGTACAGTCAAGCGTCAACGAGAAACTTTGGAACTTGTTTTTCAGAGCAGCCTTCAAACTCGGGTCAGCTGATATTTGGAGCAAAACTTATTTTGGTTGAAGTAAACTTTCTGTGATTGAGGATCAGTGCGTGTGTTCTGATTGGTCGATGCTAAAGGTCAGTTAATTTGGCAATTCAATTTATAGATTTCGGTCAGAGGGAAAAGCAGAAAAAAAATTACATTATTTTTAATAGCTTAAGATTTCTAGAAAATAAGTAACCCTATGAATATTAACAGTTTGGTGATTTGTCACCCACAAATTTCTCGTCTCGTCAAGTAGTCCCGTAAAATAGGAACCAAACAAGATTGACCCATTAATTCATTATTTAATCAAACATAATTTTTTTTATTTGTAATCTGATGTATTTTGCTTGGGGCTCGAATCAAATAAGAATGAATGGCGTAAATTTTCGATTTGCTTATTTTAGTCTAATCATTTCCGATTGCTAATTTCTATCAATAGATGGCAATAATAAAACTAGTAATCTTATTAAGAAAGGTGGCAGTCGGAAGTAAGCAAACAAAATTACCCAGTGGGTGTTGACTCGTAAGTTTAAATCACCAATGCCACTAAAGACGGTTGTGCGGAATATAATCAGTTTGCTGCGCGTTAAATATAGCATAGACCCAAAGTCCGTCTGCCCATTTTTTGATTTCTTGAACCATTAATCTATGGAATTTCTTGTTCCAACTTCAAATCTAGACTCTTTTACCTATGTGAATGCACAAGTCATCGAAAAAAAAAATAATGAAACTTCTCAATCAAATTACATTTTCCTCCGAAATTTAAAATATTTTTTAGTCTAGTTTAATAGCTCGCTCAAAAGGAAGTATTTCCCATTCTTTAAAAAAAAAATTTAATATTTTCAAAGTTCGGGAGAAAATAATTCTGAAATCTTCATCTCTTTTGTTCTTTCGGATTACATTTATCGCGTTCAAGTACTTTGTGGATACAACAGTCTTGAGAAAATTACATAGAATTAACACAACATTCACGAAATCGGAATGGTTAGTAAAGTCTTTGAATTTCGTGCCTAGTTCAAAGGATCATCTTTGTCATCTCACTAAGATTTCCAGGGATTCATTTACTTAATAACCATCGTCTATATCTAATTAAGATAGATTTAAGCCAGCCAATGTAATTTAGAGAGGGTCCCTAACCCGTATCAACAGAAATTATTTAATAGTCTAAACTAATAAAAGGACGATTGTTCACAATGCCATTCATAACTAATACCTCTTCCTCCTCTTTATGGTTGAGAAAGATCTACGAGCAACTACAAATTAAATGGAACAAGAATTACCAATATTCATGTGCTTCTTTTGCCGTTGCTCCTTTGAACTAATTTAAATGCTTCAAAATTTTTCAATTTTTTATTCAATTTGTTGTTTAAAAAATAGACCTTGGCTGAAGATATATTTGTAAGATATTCGTTTTCATAGATATATTTTTTATGTGTACTGAAAAATAGCTCTTTAAAATTACAGAAACAACATGCCCACACCATACAGAAAAATATATGTGATTGTGTTTTCTTAAAATGTGCTTTCATAGGAGATTCTCTTACATTTTTCACTTCAAAATCCATTTTATCCACAATGCTGATATTTTTCATTACGTAACGGGTTATTTCCTATTCAGGAAAAAAAAAAACTGTTTTTTCTTACAAACAACCTAATAGGAATTGTAACAATGCTTGTATAAATGAAGGAAAATTTAAATTTAAAATTTTTTAAAATTTATTCAATTCGATTTTGAAACTGTTATTGTGTTCAACGCAGAATGTTATGCTTTAAGTACCTCTGCAAATTGTTAAAAGTTATGAATGCTGTAGATTTATGCAAAATGTAAGTTCATTGTTTGTAAATTTAAAATGCACAGTGATTATTAATTGATCTTATATAACAGATTATGTATAAATATGATTTTCGTTATAAAAAGTACCACATATTACAGATTATCTGATTGCTGAAACGACTTCTTTTAATTTTAAAAAATGAGGATTATTGGCATAAAATAAGCTCATTTTCCTTATCAGATACATCTTAGTTCCACCATTAAAACTACATATTAATACCTTACACTCCTCATCGAGGAAAAGGATCATTATGATGTGGATTAAAACACCGTGCTTTTTGTAGAAAGTCAGAATGCAGTTGGACTCTAATCTTCGATGTACCTATATCTGAAGAGAGGCCTGGGTTACTATACCCTCCCTCATCAGAAGAAAAGATCATTACGGTAGTGGAGGTGTGGTGGCTTTGGCAAGAATTGTATTGGACTGCCGCACACCTCTGCATATGTTTGACAGACATAATATGGGGTTAAGACCATATTCTATAGCACCGAATACCTCTGCATGCTCTATGATGACTCATACTCTATAAGACTGACTGCTGTGAAGTAGAATCTTGGGAGCCATAGATCAGTTTTCATCGGCACATTGGTCTAATGGATGACAATGACTACCTACATAGGTCTCAGCTGGTCGATGGCTGACGATTCTTGAAAGTGATATGGATTAGCCAGTCAAATCTTCAGTCTTGGACGCTTAAGATCAGTCGCTCTTGCCACCCCTCCCGGAGAACCATCTCCGAAGCTAAGAACTGACTTACAACAAAGTGAGATAGATTACCTCGTCCCCAACTGCCTTCGGTCTATATACCGCACACTGTGAGAAGAAACCATATCTAAGATTAGACTCATTCTCAATTGAACCCAAAGTTTGTGACACTTCCTGAATCTATGAGCAACTTTATTGAATGTATCAGCACATAAAATAGTTTTGATAATAGTGCACTCGCTTTTCTCAAGTTACTTGATATTTATGTCACTTCATAAAATACTGGCCATTGGTTTTTTGAAATTCGAATGTGCCCATCTTATCAAGGCGTCTCAGTGACCATAAAGAACGTCATTCAAGATAATAATGCTCACCTCTTCTAGCAATTATGAGAGGACGCACCACCTCGCTTGTATGCCAAACTACGTGATTATCGAATGCAAGATCAAATAAGGCAGCGCACTCTGAGTGCATCAGCCACGCGTCTTAATAAGTGATCATCACCCAGGAAGATTCTATTGCATGCATTTCTATTATGGGAAAAACTGCACATTCCCCTCTGCTTCTGTCACATATGCAGAGTTGAGCGCAATCCAATTTATATGCTCTGCAGGATCAGAAGCACTCCGTCAACGCCTCAAAAAGCAAGAAGAATCTGTGCAGAGATATGAAGGCCATTCCTCATCAAAGCGACTTTTACAGATTGCCATTTCATGAAGTAATTGTGTTATAGCCTCTTTTTCTGCCTCTTGCTAGCTAAAATTGTAAGAATATTCTTCTTTTTCTTCTCGTTCTGAATACTCAATTTGCACGATTTTTATCTTCTGAGGGTAGACATCAACTCCGAGAGGTGGAAGTCTGCAAGAACCTAAGAATCGGGGCGAGAAAATGAATTGCAATTTGGTGTATAAAAAATTTCGGTTGATTCAGAAATCGGAAAGCAGACTTTATGGAACGGAAATGAGGTTTTAAAAGAGAGAATGCGGTGAGTGAGAGACACATCAGCTTTGGATTGGTAAAAGAAACTCTTTTCCTTCCGGTTCATGCATTTTTTATAACAGTCTCATCTGAAACCAGCCAATTGGTTGAGGTATTGAATGTCTAAGATCTGGACAGCTCATTATGAAATTCGGTTTAGGGAAAGAGATTATCAAATTTCATCAAGGAATGAAGCCTATGAATAAAAGAATGCCGAGCATTTGTATATAAGTCCCATATAATTTTTGAACTTTTAAAGTTTATTACGGCTGTGATTAGACCAATAGTCTCGTAAAGAAATGGGGGGGGAAAAACATAAATATTTTAGACATTATCCTCACAGGCAACTACAATCATAGAAGATATAGTTTTGATCTCTTAATTGATGTATTTGGTGCCAGAATTTTGTAAAGTGACATTGCAGATGAATATACTTTTTTCTGTTTTTCTGATAGGTTGTTTTATTCGTTCAAAGTGTTAAATTATATTTCTTGAGTTGCTGCCAAAATAAAGTCTACTAGCTGGCGAAATTTTCACTCGGCAAACAGAAAAGTACCAAAACGTACATTAGAAATAATAGAATATGTAGATAATGAGAATATAAAAATATTTTGAGTGTTTCGAATACACTTTACAAAAAGAAAAAATCATGAATAGCTTATAGTCATTTATCAGGTTGTCATTTCCGATTTGAATCCAGATCGTCATCAACACTTTCATTGAAATGCTTTTATGCATACCATCATCCTTTCAGTGTTAGCTAACCAGTAAATTTGCCCACATAGAAAATCCTCCGCTAGGATCCTATATAGTTACTGATGCAGTATTTTTTTTAAAACTTGAGTTGCCTTTTCAGAGGGCATCCTCCAACCTGTGCGTCTTTGTCCATTGTCAACCATTATAATTCTTTGAGAAAACTCCGCTTGTTACGGCTTTTTCATTTAATGTATTAAATTTTTTTCTATAAGGTTGGCAAAGCTTGAAAATTTCAGAAAAATTTTAATTGTTTTGGATAGTAATTGTGTAATTTTTGTGAAATTCACTTTTTTTATTTTGTTGTTGCTTCATTTTATATGATATTATTGTCTGGGCAGTGATTGATTTCTTCCAGAGTTCAGTTCATTCCAAAGTTTATGATTGAAAATAGGTTGTAAATAAAATGACTATACTTTACATATATGCTCTTCTGGAACGCAATCGAAAGGAGATAGGAAGGTGGATTATCGTAGATAGACGACTTACTTTACAGCAGAGCCTTCCAACCCAAAAGACTCATGTGAGTCCCCATTCCCCTTCTGGCCCTGAGGCTAGGGGGGTGGAAGTGACATCTTCCACTGACTTATCTAACGTGAGGCGCATCTACGAAATGTTTTGAGTATGGTCCAAATTTCAGGGATAATTCTTACATGTACGATATCGAAACCATCGTGAGCTTCTTTGATTTAGTTACTAATCTGTGTTCATTTTAAAACATTTTAATCTTGCCTTCTAAATTGATTTGGTTTGGGAGACTCTACTGAACAATGATTTTGAAATTCTTATGATATTGACGTTTACTCCACACATGTAATTTTTAAATCTTGGTTTTTCTTATACATTTGCATTATTTTAAACCATTTTGATTTAACTGAAAATATTTTAACCTGGAATTGTTCCAATGATGTCCTGCTTCCAAGTAATCAGTGCACATGACGCTCAACCTAACACTTGGAAATGCAATCGTTATTTCGGTTTCTTAGGTTTGAGAAAGAATTCAGGATTTCTGAAACTGCAGTGTTTTATGGTGAATGATTATTTGCTCATCGATGTACTCACGGAATCAGAAGCAAGCACACAGATGACGCTGAAACAGATGGAGGACGAGTCTCGAAATCAACTCCAACACTTCTGTTTCAACTAATCGAATGCCTAGAAGTTACCAAAGATCACGCGATTTGAATTTGAATCCCAAATAGTCGATTCTATTCGCCTTAACTCATAATGTCATGCTTTTTGATGTGTGACAACTTTGAAGACACACACACCGTGCCTTGAATACTGTCCGTCAAAAGTTCATGAGTAAAATAAAAAACATAATTAATTGAGATATTCCAAGCGGAAAGGATAAAAACTTTCTAAATTATAATAGAAAGTCTTTTATTATTATTATTATATTATAAAAATATTTAATTGTTAAATAAGATCTTATAAAATACACTCTTTCTATAAAATTTTAAAATTTTAGTTAGAACAAAAAAACCTAAAATACACTGAATTGAAAGAGTAAACCAAATATAGTAAAGGAAACCAAAAAATCAAATTCACATTATCAAAAGTAAAAATTCCTAAAAAATTTACTTAATACATCAAACAAAATATTAATTTAATACAGCTAAAAGCCGTAATAAATTACAATTATTTAAATCAATAAGCTTAAATCATAGTCAAAGAAAGAGGAAACTCAAGTTAACAGGAATAGAAATAGTACATGATAATACTGTTCCATTCTTTGTAATGGAACAAATGCTGTTTTTCTATATATCTGACGACAGCTACCTTAGAGAATTACATGCAGAATAAGACAGTATAGGCAAAACAACAAGAACAAGAAATACAGACACAAGCAAAATTCACAAAGTGGAAAAAGGAAGAAATAAACAAAAAAAAATATGTTCTATGGGACCTACATACCAGATTCTCTGTGAAAAGGATCTTAATTTTTCTCCTATTAATAATTTTAACAGAGTTACAAAATTATACGAATAAATTTCATCGAATCATAAATCAGTTCCACCATTCACTAAACAAAATGAGGTCAATGCACTAAATAAGACATGAGGCTCCCAATCCTCCGAGATTTTGTGGAAGTTTGAGTGGTTTTTCTTTCCAGATAGCCCATATACTGACCCACATGAAAATTACAAGATACGGTAAAAGTAATCAATAAAATCAATCAATCAACTTATACATACATATATCAACTTTAACACAATATAAGTATATCAATCAACTTTATACATACGTATATTTTTATACACAAATATCAATAAATCAATCAACTATACAAAACAGTTTTAAAATTTAAAACAAAGCAACTACGAGATAAAGTTAAATGGTATCAAAGATCAAATAATGAGATGTAATCAAATAATAAGATATAACCAAAAGTCAAATTAAAAAATATTTATGAAAATCAACCAAAAATTTACTTAAATAATCAAACTATCTAAAATTTAAAGCTCTAAATAATCATAACAAGTTATTTATATAATAAAGAATCAAACCAATTTCCAACAAGACAAATTTTTGAAATGCAAAAATTTGGAAAGATGGAATCATGTAATTAAGGCTGTTCAATACTTTGGAATGGAATGATGTGTGTGTATATTAGCAATTACAGATCTAACCATCTCATTTCAGATTTGATTACATTTTAAGAAGTATTTTTTTTATTTCTTCTTATTTATATATTTTTTGTGTGTGTATGTGTGTGTGTGTGTGTGTGTGTGTGTGTGTGTGTGTGTGTGTGTGTGTGTGTGTGTGTGTGTGTGTGTGTGTGTGTGTGTGTGTGTGTGTGTGTGTGTGTGTGTGTGTGTGTGTGTGTGTGTGTGTCTGAGTGCGCGTGTGTGTATGTGAGAGAGAGTGTGTGTGTACTACTATATAGATTATCTTATACATTTTATTGTCTCCTACCATTCTTAAATTTTGTTAAATTCTCTGGAATGTCTTGCTTTAATCCCCCTATCACATTTATTGAAATAAACGCAGTATGTGTATAAGTTCAATACTTTTGGTGTTATCCCTCAAATGGAAACTCGAAGAAATCAGTTATCCAAAAATAAGTTTGCGAAACTATTTAGAGTGAAATTTTAAATTGGGTTTTAATTCATTGATTCTATCAAATACACTGTGATAAAAATGAAAACTATCCAATGACTATTCATCCTTGATAATCTTTATTCATTCTTGATTAGAGAACGCTTTTTGTGAAAGGGATTTATAAAATACTGACTAAAAATATACTTTACGATTACTTAAACTAGAGAAATTGCATCATTACCTAAATTTTCTTGAAATCCAGAATAAATTGAAAGAAATTACGGAAATTTTCAAAACTCTTCGCAACAGATACGAAATTTTAAATTGATTTTGAGTAGCATTTAGAATTTCTCTCTTGGGAAAATCAAAAATAAGTTGTTTAAGTAAAGAGAGTAGTTTAAAATATATGTGTAGTAACTTATATAAATAAGCTTTTTATAAAGGTTTGTGTTAACGCAATTAAAGAACATAATTTTAAAATAAAATTTCGTTCTTTATTTATTGAATACGCTTATTTTGAATTGTTGCCAGCTATATTCCTTTTTAACTTAATTTTAAGAAATTTCAATTTCAAATATTCTGATAAATCCAGGATACTAAAATTTTTGTTAGCGTATCCTATATATTACTAAATGAAATAATTATTTTTTCTTTTTTGAAAAACATTAAAATATTTTTAAATGTTCAAGCCCGCAGCTAGATCGAGATATATTTTTATTGCATACCTAAAAATGTATTTAACCACCAGAAAACTCGAGATTACAATAATATTGAAAAAAATATTGCTCTTAACTGGCATATTTCGATGGACAACGTTTTTACTCTTATTTTTGAACATGTAATTCAGTGTTTTGAAAGTTCCTTTTTCAGATAATAGATTTTTTTTTTTTTTCATCCATTTCATTCATATTGAATAAAATTTTCAGTTTTTCTTGTAGTTATACAATTAGAGTGTTTTCTTTTAAGGGAAGGCGGGGGTTTTATGAGCTGGATTTGATTATAGATACTCACCAAAACTTATTTTCACTTCATATTATAAACTTTTTATTCCATAAATGTGATTTCACCTTGCGTTATATTGTATCATGTCAATAGAACCTACTAGAAAGAAATTTGCATAATATAACTGTGGTTTCTTGTGGTTATCCAGAATAATACAAAGCATCCTATCTCTATGGGATATAGATGCGAATTTCTGATTTTTTTAGATGAACTGTTCTCACCTGTTAATTATTAAAAGAATCTTCTTCAACTTGTTCTATAAGCTCTCGAACAAATCCTCCATTACGTAATCAAATTATTGTAAATTACAGAACTATTACACAATTACATATTTAAGGGGAAATTAAGTCGGTAGAATTTTTGAAGAATAAATTTATATAAAATTAAAATTATTAGGCAGGACAGCTTAATTTTATCAGAAAACTAGAAAAATAAAGCATCTTATAAGAGTTTTTTTTTTAATGTAAGCATTTTTGCATATTAATGTATATAAATTGAAGCAAATGATAGTAAAAAAGAATTTGAATCAGATGATCATTTTCTATCAAGAGAAAGTTATAGATCGCATTTTCTGATCTGACATCGAGAGGGAAATTTTCGGAACAGTAAACAACAGGCTTCTAGTGGAGCTCTGAGCAGATTGTTGACGTTCTTTTTGATAAACAGATTCATATGAACAGCTTGTTCTTTTGAATTATATCCCTATATGTAATTCTAGACCTGGAATCTTGAGAGCGCCAGATTGCACAAAAAAAAAAAAAAAAGAAAAAGAAAAGAAAGAAAGAAAAAAGAAAAAGGGATTTATCGCAATGGTGAATGTCATTTAGGAATATTTGTTTCAGTTTGGTTATCTCTTTTTCTACCTATCTTTACATCCCCGATGTAAATCAGTCTTTATTCATTAAAATGTCAACTTTCAAAACAGGTGACTTTATTTCATTTGAAAAAATATTTTATTTTATATAGAACAGTTCCTTGATAAATTAAGTTAGTATATAAATGTATATAAAGCTTTACTTACGAATAAAGTGTATTTCAAAATCATATTTCAAATCAACACATACCTATTTGAAAATCTATTTTTCATAAAAATAAAATGAATAGGAATGTGCAGTTGAAAGTGACTCTTTCTTTATCATTAAAATATAAATATAAGTAATTAACCAAATAATTAACCAAAAATAATGAGTAATAATTAATAATTAACTAAAATGTTACTTAAGTAATGATTTAATGATTAACTGAAAATATAATAATAACGTAATTAATCAAATAATTAACTAAAAATAATGATAAAGTAATAATAAACTAAATAATTAACTAAAAGTAATAGTTAACTGCAATAAGAAATAATTAACTTAAATAACAATTATTAACTAGAACTATAAGCTATACTTTTTGGCGATATATACATTGCACATATTCTCTCTTTAATTCAAAACCTAAAAAATTCCCTCTGATACAAAAAAAAAATTAATTTCAATTTTGAAGGCTTAACTTTTTTTCCTTCCTTATTAAAAGTACAATTTTTTTTCCTTTAAATGCCACGCCATTTTTTTTTTTTTTAAAAAAAACTCCTTTCAAAGAAAAATTCCTTTTCTCAAATAGCATTTTTTAGAAAAAAAATTATCAGAAATAAAGATATTCGCGAAATTGCACATTGTTAAATTGTAGATTCCATTTCTTTAACGTCCTTTTTGTTGAATCATGAAAATTACTACTCATTAAATCCAGCTGATTATTTGAAGTTTTTTTCACAAATGGGTTATACAGAACAAAAAACTCTTCCTCTTTCTACTTTTTTTAAATTCAAATGAATCAAATTTTCTTTAAAAATCTATTAAATGAATATTTGAACTTAGGTCATATATATCACGCATTCTATCAATTAAAAATAAAGAGGCCTAAATATAAAAAATAAGTAAAGCGCAAAATATAACGGCAATCCTAATTGAAGCCAGATGATCTCGATTATCCGTGTTATTAAACTAATTTTATTATAAAATGTTAACCATCTATGATGTAAGATATCGATCGTTTATAAATAAAATACGAGAATTTAATTGTATCCTAAGATTAAGAATCGAGGAAAGAGAGAAAAATCTCCATCAACAAATTTATCCCATTTTTCTCCCATTTTCCTTATTACCTGTATTTCATAAGAGATTTATTTTATTTAAATTAAATTTTCATTAAAACCAAAAGCCAATTTTAGTAAATAAATTTTAAAAGTTGTTAATTTTACTTTTTAGAATTTCCAAAAAAATTGATTAGTTATTTCAGAAACTGCAGAGTAATAGCCGAATATTTTATTCCCCGCATGTTTAACTGTTGTGAATATTTTTGAGAACATTTAAATGATACACTTTTTCAAATCATTAAATTAATTAAAGCTTAAAAAATATTATTTGTCACCCAACGTTATATAGTGTATAGTCTTTGGTTTCTTTGTTCCGTGTCGCCATCTTGTGTGCATTTTATGTACGAATCCCAATGTTCTTTAAACTGTAGATTGAATTGTAATTCTATTTAGTATCAGGCTTCTTTTTAAGAAATTGTTTATTTCAAAGACAGTTTTTTAAAAAAAAAATCTGAAACACTCATATTTATGCAAAGTAATAAACAACACATTAAAGAAGCTCTACCTAAAAAAAACGATGTCAGTTATCAAAGCGGATTTAATATTAAGCATTTTAAGTGAAAAATACAAATTGTTTCAGCATATTAACATCCAACTTTTTTAACTTATTACAAATTAATTTCTTTAATAAATTGTATTTTCTTAAAGTTAATATTCTGGGATGTAAGAGAGAGCCATCGGGTAAAAATACTTCCTGTCGTATAGACAAGATTAAATATTAGTAATAATAAAGTTATATCATAGAATAAAAAAAAAAAACTATGAATATTTTTTTACGTCTTAAATTCTTTTAC
>BMAW01080478.1:0-13063 GCA_019974015.1 Nephila pilipes
TATATATAATATTGCTTTTGTGTAATCAAGATGTAAAACGTAAATTTTATAATCACAAAACAATCAAAAACTTTTTAAGGGAAAAAAATAGTTAAAGAAATACTTAAAAATACTTATGAAAGAACCAAATACTTACTAAAATAATCAAGCTATCTGAAATTTAAAACAATTAATAATCATTACATACTATTTAAGAATCAAACGAATTTAAAACAAAGCAAAGTTATACAAAAGCAAAAATTTAGGAAAATGGAGATAACGTAATTAATATTATTCTATACCTCTAAATGGAATAATGTGTGTTTATACAGGCAATTACAAATCTAACTGTCATACTTCAGTGAATTTTCTTCTAAAAAGATGGTAATAAACACATACACACACACATATATATATGTGTGTGTTTGTGAATTTTTGTTGTTTTCTGTGTATGTATCGTAAGTAATGATATAATTTTCGTACTCCTATTTGACCATAAAAGTTTGTTTGAGATAAGGCGACTTACTTCAGAGTGTTTGGAAAAACGTGGAAAATTTAGATAGTTGGAATAAAAAATGGCAATTAAAATGAATATTGCTTAATTGATGTGATATATAATATTCCATTGTCGTACAAGCAAATTCTTATACGTCAGTTTTAGTTTTTTAAATTATTAGAAAATTTAATATTATCATGTACTTTACTGCTTTCATTATGAATGACTATCTAATTTAAATATTCTTCTGAAAGTTACTCAACGGAGATTATAATTAGCACATAGTATCTTGAAAAGTAGTTGTTTGTAAATTAAATGTGATAAACATCTTGAGCATTTGTTCAATAGTTTCAGTGATTTTCGAACATATTAAATGGAATTTTTGTGAACCTAAACATTAGAAAAAGAGCCGATTCAAAAAATAAAGATTTACTAATTATATTCGATTGAAAATGAGTTGTGTAAAAAAATACAATATTTCAGATTATTTTAACAGATAAATAAAAGAGATGCTTTGTTTAGATGTAGTTCTTTTTTTTTTCTTTATTTACAAAGTTTAAGTAAGTGTAATTTACTATGTGCAGTTAGCATTTAAGTTAATATGAACCAGGTTTTGAAAACTCTTGATATCTTGGATTACAAAATTGTGTTTACCAATTATAAATATGTTTCCCAACGATCTTTCCTATAATTTACTACTTATTGACATCATTTGGTGTACAAAATGAGCATCGTGAACATTTATTATTCATAGATATTTGTTGGTCGATGTTTTATCTCCAGTTTGAGGGACTGTTTTCATTCCGTGGTGAAGTTTGGTTGACCTTAAATGACGAGTGCCATTTTGAACTGCCTACCAACCGGTGAGGAAAAGACTTAACCGATGCGTCCCTTTTTGTGACTTTAACAACCACGCTAAAGGGAAAATGAAACCATTTTCAGGGTTTTTATTCTGCGATTTTGACTACTGTCGTTATAAGAGCCTCCAGAAGTAAATCAGAAGGAGATTAAAAAAAACATTTAGGATTTACATTGAATTTCTTTTGTATATATTGCGTAAATTTGCATTTCTTGGGAGGTGTTGCCTTCTTTGAATACATGGTAAAATTGATAGTTTTCCGAATTCGCCCAAAATTATCTTTTTTATTAATTTTTAATCTTCTTTTCTCTTTATTAAAGTCTAGAAAATAAATGTATCTCTATCTAATTATGCGTCTATCGTTACATTTTCTTTGCAGTAATATAATTAAGAAATAATTTCTAACCATTTCTCTAACATTTCTCAATGAGCAGCAAATTCATCTGGAAGACTTCATTATCGATGAATTGACTCCCTGTGAAATCGACTAAGAGAGAAGAAGTGCACATTTTTTTAAGTGGCATGATTACTTCAAAATATATATTTTTGTATTACGTAATTTTATGGCACAAAAGTTTAGTTTATTCTCCATTTAGTTTGCACGCCTTAGCTATTATTACAAATTTATATATGCTAATTCTCTCTGCCTGTGATCTTTCATTACTTTCTCTAAGTTCATTCACCCTTAATGTTTATTATTCTGATAATTTGAGATTTATTTATAGAGTAACACAATTTTTGAAGCTTACTTTTCGCATCCGATGTTCTTGATGAATTCACTTAATTACCCGTGAAATTATATCTTTTTATAATATTCTTATAATAGATGCAGTGACCATGTAAAATTATGGTCTTTAAATGATTAAATTGTATATTATGAACCGATTTAGAATTTTATTGGCTTCATTAACGTCACACTTAACATATTGCAGGGCTATTGGCAACGTAATTCTGGAACTCGGTCAAGTGACGAGGACGACACCAGGGCTGGTACCTCCCTCTCCAAACTTTCACATAATGCAAACGAGAGGACTTTAATCAACGCTAGATTTAACGTGCATCAGCCCTAACTACACGGCGGATCTTTAGAGGCTTTAAGGCACGAACCCACGATTCGACGAAATCCGCCTGCCACGAGTTCGCGATCACGACCACTAGGCTACCGCAGCTACAACATATTGAAAAAGTACTAATGCCATAATAATCAGAATTAACACTTTCATCGTTTCTATGATTTTCACATTCAGAAACTTCTCCCACTTCACTATCAAACGCTTCCAAAATCTTAAATATTTTAGTATCTTCCAAACATTTTGGATACTTCATTTTTTTCCCACGTCTTCTGTTGATTTTAATACTGGACATCCTGACAAACTTTGACACAGTTGAAATCAGTCAAAATAATTTAGTTCTATTCCTGTTTAGTTGATTGGTTATCGCTTATATTATCACCTAAATAGTTTCTCCATCGAATTTATCAACATATAGGGAAAAGTTTAAAAACTTGCAAAATTTGTTATTTTTGCTGTCACTAAATTTTTTGATCATACTTCAGTATTATATATTTTGTGAACAAGTGAAATCCATTTCACCAAATATATCAGAACAAAATACAGCATTAAATGCTCAATGTATATATGTCAAGTTTCAAAATGTTATTATTTTAAAAAGGAATCTTAAGACATTATTGTTACATTAAACTTATTTATTCAAAAAAAAAAAATAACTCACAGCATTTATTGTACTTTGTATGCATTAAAATATTGATGTGGTATCTTATATTTTATACGTATTATTTTAAGTGAATACAGTAAATGAGTTTAATAAAATTATTTCCATAAGAACATCCATGTAAATATATTCTAAAGTCATTTCAGAGTTTTATTTCTTTATTACTTTTAAAGAATGGTTATAAAGCGTAAAAGAGCTTATTTATTTTGTCTAAGTGAATTAATTTGAATTATGCTTCATTTTATACGTTATGTGCATACAAACCAGGTTAAAAAATTAAAATGTTTTACCAATTCTCCTTTTGAAGTTCCTTAAAGTATTAAGTTGAGTGCATTATAAATTTTATATTTCTTAAACCTTAACGTCCTGCATTTATAAAATGTGAAGGTAAATTAAAAAAAAAAAAACTCCACAAGAACATAAAATGAAAAACTATGGTATAATTCTTATAAGTAAGAGAAATGTAAACAACTTCAAGACCATACGTTTTGCTGTCTTAATAAATCGAACGTTAAGCATCCTAGACAGTTATAAAAAAAAGAAACAAAAAAATTTAGAGGGAGGATAAAAAATAAAGTAATAAAAACCAACAAATAAATATAGAAAAGAGCAACAACAGTAAAGAAAGAAAAAGAATAGCATAACTTGAAAAAAGGAATTCCTCCACAAATTCTCAAGAGTGCAATTTTTTTTTCACACCACCGCTAATAAACTACTCTCATTTCCATTTCATCCCACCCTCCAATGCTTCTCCTGCCCGATTAAATTACACGTACATAAAAAGAGAACTCGAAGAAACAGGGGGAGGGCCTGCAACCATAGATAGACTCTAATACTGAAAGTGAATAAAATACAGCTGCCACCGTTGAGAAATAAATAAATATAAAATAAATACTATATATAAAATGGAAAAGGGCCATTGGAGGTTTTGGTGTAATGCTCTCCATCTCAAAAGATCCTCTACGGATGCATATCTTAGAAGAACGGTCTTTTACTAGGAGAATTTGCTTTTTCAATTGAACGGAGCCATTGCTAGACGGAGCATACTCCGTATTATATATTATACACGTAGAGCCGTGCATAAAAGGAGGATTGGACCATTTCCGCACTCTAATGGACAGAAAACATAAAAAAAGTTGAACATTCGTTTGGATTTTAAATTTATCTCAATTGACGGATTACGGCGATGTGGATAGTTGTGTATGATAAATCAGTGAAGGAGAAAGAAATATTAAGGATGCTCTCTGGAGATTTTCCTCAAGATTTCTACCCTCCATTAAAGAGAGAATTATTAAAAATGATAATGGCTTTCAAAAATGCATATTTCAAAATGCGCGCTTGCATTTTTTAAATCTTTAAATCAGGAACACATAATAAATTTGTTTGAAATACAATAGTCTTATTTCAAATTTTGAAGAATTCAAAAGGTTTTCAAGAAATAAATATAATTGGATATTTAGATGTAATTAAATACCAATAATTTAATCAAAAGCAAGATAGGAAGCAATCTCAATAATTAAAAAATATAACAATACGTATGAACTCGATACTGCACCAATGAGTTATATATATATGGGGGTGTGGAAAGCACTACTATCCTTTTCTACTTTTCAATTTTTTTACCCAGATCTTTTGACTGTTTTTCCACTTTGTGCATGCGTTATTTGTTTAGATTTTCAGCACGTGTAAGTTTTTATTTTAATCTTTTTTTAATAATTTATAACAATTTTATTCTAAGTATATGAGATTTATCATGTATATATTTATGTGTTCTCAGGGATATATTACGTATTTTTTTCTTCTTTTTTTTCTGTATTTCTGTATTTCTTAATTTTTTGGTTCTAAATAATTTTTTATGTCATTTTTTCGTATGGTTTGCTAATAAAACAAGTTTATCCCAGCTTTTAATTTGTCTTAAATCAGTTGTAGAATGTAAAAATATTATATTAAATTCTTTTCTCTTAAATATTTCCCCCCATTTATCTTTGATATATTTATAATTTTGACTTTAATTTGATTTTCTTACCATCATTTACAAGTATATTATTTGTTTTGGGTTAATTTTTATTTTGCTAAATTTTATAATTTTTTTAATGTTTTATTTTTTTTATTGGATTATATGAAATGAGGCATTGAATTCTAAATTAGCGTTTTTCATTTTTCCCATTAATTTTAGTTCTATCCACTAAAATATTTATATTCTTTCTTTTTGTAACTATTAATTATATTTATTTTTCTGTTTTCATAATGTTTCTTTTCTTATTTTAATTTATTCAAGTTTTGTTAATATTTAGTTCAGTTTCATATACACTCATGTCCTTAAATGAAGTATAATGTCTGTTACGGCAAAGAATAGTTCAGAAACAAAACAAACCTGAATTATTCGAAAAGTCTATTTATTTAAAAAAAATATAAAGAAGAAGAAAAAAAAAAGATGGTGCGTGTATGATATCATTCATATAAACTACGATTTTTGCTCCCTGGAGCTTTGCCTTTTTAAAAGCAATTGGCCATTTATGCCATAGTTAAAGTTTTAACCTTTCATCTTTTAAAAACGTGGTAATTTTTCATATTTTTCAATTAACATAGTTTTTAATTATTTTAACAAATGTTTGTCGCAGCATTTCTTGTTTTGGCTCTTGCACCATAAAACTCTACTGTCACTCACTCACTCACTTACACTACTCCTTGGAGCAACTACAAAAAATATCTCCCTTACAAAAACTTTCCATTACAAGGTTGGTGTAATAATTAATACCTTGTATGTCTACCAGACAATAAAATATAGTCTTCACAACTCCTAAGCTTGCTGATTATTAAATTATCGAGCTGATCTTGAGAAAGATTACTCTACTCAACAAGAAATGCTCTCCGAAGCTTCGATATTTTTGTAGGAGGTAGTTGACGGGCTGCAACTCGTCGGCCAAATATGTCCCACACATGCTCTATCAGATTCAAATCAAATGAGAATTCTGGCCATTCCATATGGGAGTTATCATCAGATTGAAGACATTCGCTTACAATGTTTACATGGAGAGGGCGGGAGTAATCATTCATAAACACAAATTCTGCTCCCAAGGCACCCCTAAACAATCTTACATGTTATTCCGTAATAATATCCCAATAAATTTGGCTAGTCATGGTAATTCTACAAATGAAAGGTCAATAATTCTAAAGGTGAAATTTTTAATTCAGAATTTGATTTCCACGTGATTCTGAATTATCTTTAAATAACTCTTACATTTCAAAAAGTACTTATAATTTTAAGAACTGTTATACGAATTTTGTTAATGCTTATATTATAAATAAAATCTTACAAAATACTATTAATGGCTTTGATAAGACTGTTAATTTTAAGAGTTTTCATGACATTATTAATTATGCTAATGACGAAAAGATGTATGCTCAATTTATAGTTATGATTTGAAAGGTTTGCTTAATTCAATAGATTTCATTTATTCCCTTCACAGGTTGATTTATAAAAAAGAAAAAATTTCTTAGTTCTATTTATATCATATGAAGCATTTAAATTTCTAGTTAAGGATGCCAGGACATTGGAAGAAAATAAGATGTTGACCTTAAGAATCTTTCTTTTTGATACATTAAAAATTATTCGTACTGCTTATGGAATTTTTTTTAGCTGAATAACGATATTTTAATCATTTTATTGAACTATAAAAGTATCTATTTGATAAAATAGTTCTTTCCCTTTGAGTTGAATATATATATGATTTTTCAGGTATATTTGCTTTCAGGTACCGCTTTAAAAATAATATTCCATAAATATACAAAATATTTTACTCATCATATAGAAAACAATGCACAAAATATAGTGAACCCACTTTTTTAATGATATCATTGTGCACATTCTTTGAAAAAACTATAGAACTTAGTAATTTTGGAAATTTTAATTTCTTTTCCCTATTTTCCTATACAAATTATTTCTTAAAAATTAGGTATAACTTGGAGAAAAAATATTTTAGATTCACTATATGCATTAGATTCACTATAAAATTCATATCTTATTCATAAATATCTTATATAGAAGCATAAAAAAATTGGAGCCATATTGTATTTTCTTTAAAATGGTATTTAAATGAAAATATTTCTCAAAAAATTATGTCCATATTCAACTGAGAAAGAAAAAAAATCTTTTTGACAAAAAAAAATTATTTTTATTTTCCTATAGAATGAATCAAATATCATTATTAGTCACACAAAAGAATCTAAATTCTACTAATAATTTGAAAAGATATATACCACAAAACAAGAAGTCTTAGATATAGTTTTCCCACACTTTCCTTTGACGTCATGGCTCTCTTAATCTTGGTTTAAAAGAAGATTATCTTTTTTATAATGATAAAAAATGCAAACAAATCAAAGGAATACCACGGAGTGGACCATTAAGTAATAATCTTTCAGATATTTTCTTATAATTTTATAAAAGAAATCGTACAGACTACATTAAATTCATTTTGTTCATAAATGTATATGAAAAAGAATTCTTCATGTACATTCCTGAATATATTTCATGAACATATTTTCAGAAATTATTAATTAAAAATTAATACTTTCTGATAATTTTTGAAAATAAATTTAACCCAAAATTAATGTACATTTCAATTTATTACTCCTTTTAAAATCTGATTGAAACTACCACAAATACTTTTGAAACTGATTAACTAGATATTAACTTAAGTTTCAGGAAATTGTAAAATATGTATTACTTTTGGCAAGATATTTATTTTTTGGAATTAACAGTGTTCCTTTCTTTAACAGCAATTTAAATTTTACTATCTATAAAACATACTACATAACTTTATTCTTTGGAATATTAATTACTTAATATGCCTTTAAATTTTTAAAAAAAATTTAAAAATTGATTCTTTCACATTTGTGCTAAGTTTTTTTACACAATTAATTTTTAGTAACAAATTTGAAATTGAAAAAAAATATAAAACAAAAAAGTTCAAAATAAATTTTATTTAAAAAATAAAGGGGCACAACTTCTTCCCTTTTAATATATATATACATATATAGTTATATATATATATATATATATATATATATATATATATATATATATATACATATATATGTGTGTGTGTGTGTGTGTGTGTGTGTGTGTGTGTGTGTGTGTGTGCGTGTGCGTGTGTATAATATTTTGTCTTATTGATTTGTTTACTTTTACGATTTTAGCTAAAAAAAAGTTTCTAGTTTTTCGAAATTTTAGATACATTTTTCTTAATTCTAATTCAGATTCATAAATGTTGATACTATCTTTATGTTTAATAATTTGAGTTTTTAGCGAGAATTGTAAGTCTAGGACTAAAATGGCGTAAATTATGGTGTTTAAGGAAAAATTAGTTAGATTCTAGTCTTAGCTGTAAGCTTTAATTTAATTTTTTTTGTCGGAGAGCTCGTTATTTTTATGATGTAGTAATTGTTATATTTTGAGTTTTTAATTTAAATTAGAGACATATTTATTCATTTAGTTTTTTTTTTATCATTTTTGATAGAAGTTGACTTTGTTTCCTCATTTTGTTGTATTAAGCCGATTCTTTTGTTTCATATATATGCGAAGGTTTGATTATTAAAATACACTTAAACAGAGTACGAAAATCGTTAAAAAAACTTATATTTGAAGACCGATAGCATCATTAAGGTAAATTGTTGTTTCCATTGGGAACTTCTATCTGTTAAACGGAGCCGAAACGAATTTGACATATATTCATAATTTAGAATTGATATGATAGTCATTTGCTGTCAAGTCAAAATTTGATTGCTGCCGCGTCGAGTGATCATCTCCGCAGAGACCTGGAGTCATCATTATGCACTGGAAATAAGCGAAAATCAAAACGTTTGTTTGCTTTCGCGAATCTTTTTCAAAACCTGAGAAATTTATCTCATTAGCAGGAAAAGTTATAAAGAAGAATTTTTGAGGCATAAATGCGTGTAACTTAGACAGCTTTTCTAGAGAGTCATGATACTTACTAAAAACAAACAATTTTTGATGCAACGAGTGCCATCTCTTGGAATTTCTTATTGAACGACCCGCGTACTTCTTTTATAATCAATATAGAGTATTATATTACTTTATTTCCATTTTGTTCTTTTTAAAGCATTTCTTTCAATTATGTTTTATGATTCACTATGCAAATTTTTCTTAATATTAAATTTTTGTTCCATTTTCTTTATTTTTTACATATGTTTTCTTTTTAAGAATTCAAAAGTAATATATATATATATATATATATATATATATCAGTATTTGAATAATTGCAACAATGCATAACATCTGTATCTTAATAATTATTATCAGTTTTTCAATGATATTACAAGAATTACATGATTCCGTATGTTATTGCGCTTGCTAACGCTTTTGGGTTGGGTTTTTTTTTTAATTTGCGAATAATATCAGAACAGTTCTGGGAATGAGTGAAGCAGAAGGGATGTTTTTTTCTTGTCATCTATTATCTACAGAAACGTTTCGTCTCTGCTGCAGTAAAGTATATCATTAAATATATTTAAAATTTTCGATTTGTTGATTGAAAAATATTGTTCCTTTTAAAGGGTTGATGAGTTTATTTTATATTACAATAATTTTTATATTTCCATTTCATTTATAGATTATAGTTCAAAAAATTCTAATATTATATATTGGTAATCTTTAATTTAACTTACTTCGATGTTCATCATTTCTTGACGGTTTAATTTTAATTCTAAACTCTTTCTAACTCTTTAAAGTTGAAATCTAAAATAAGCTTACATTACTGTCCACATTTCACGTTTCAATTTCAGCCAGGGAATGGGTTTAAAACAGAAATGGACCCGAAATGGGTTTAAAACAGAGCTTACTTATAACAACATTCTAATGAATAGTACAGGAACAATGTTCTTTTTTATATATTGTCATTTTTTAAGAACTTTTTTCATGTATACGTTTGGCACACATTATTGATAGGTTGACAGCTTGTTCTGGCCGAGCGTGCCGAAAGTCCACATTTGGTCTAGTCATGTGTCAGATCATTTCCATTCATCACGTATTCAGATCTAAAGTTAACGCCAATGTGACACGTTCTTTGTGATTCCGTGATAGATGCGCTCTTAAAAGCATTGGGCACTCGTAGTGATACGTCAAAAAAGACAGCGTTGTCCAAAGATACTGAATACACATGGAGTTTTTACTGAATGTGATTTATTTCTGAATATCAAATATGTATTTCAAATTTTATATTCAGTGAATTGTAAGGTGACTTTAATAAAGTTTTCAGTGATACGTTTCGGTGATCTCTCTCCCCCTTCTTAAAAAAAATTATTGGTTGCTGTCAGTATTACAAGTATGTAATGTGACCAAATTATTCCCAAACCACTTTAATTTACGAAACAATGTGCATTTATGCTCTAAGAAAGTTTTGTAAATGTAATAGAAGAATAAAATGGAATGTAACGACAAGGATAAGAACTAAAAATAGAAAAAGCTTGTTTAGCTTCCGGGAGAGTGCCACTCTTGTTTACCAAAGACAACAGACATTGTAGAGGAAAAGTGATTATTCGGCAATCTCGCGAACGAGTTATCTTTTCTTACTTACTTAAAATTAATACTTATCGTGAGTTCCATAATTACATAAAGAGAAGTTAAGTACCTCAGAAGTAAGACAACATTGACGAGAAATATTACATGTATGTAAAATTAATGTCTTGAATTACTTTCTCCAAAATTAATTTTAAAGAGGGACTTTAAAATGTCTTACATTTTCCTTTTTTTATTTGCTGTTAAAAATTACAGACTGTTTCGCTTATTCTGCAGATGTATTATTTAAGAGAATTTAATAAGTAAATGGACAGGAAACGGAATTTTTAAGCCTTAAGTAAATATGACACAAATTTTAGATATTGCACTGCATTTATAAAATGAAACGGGAAATTTTAATTATAATTTTTTTAAAAATTTTACTATCCATAATCTTTTGAGTTATAAACGTATTTATTGATAGATTGTATGCACATTGATTATTAGAACTCTACAATTTTATGCAGCTAAATATTGTGTACATTTTATAAAAGATGCAACTAAAAATAAAAGTAAGTGTTTGAACATTTGTAAATATAGCTATTGAATATTAATTGCTGATACAGAATTGCTTATGTTTATAAATGCGATTTTTTTCCATAAACAGGCACACAAACATACAATATCTCAATGTTAAAATACGACTTATTTACTTTTATCTTTAAAAGTGATGATTATTTAAATTTGGTAAGAAATAAGTTTATTTTATTTAATGAGTGCGTCTTAGCCATCTTAAGTATAGTTACTTGAAGCAAGAACCTTCATATAAAGCGATTTTATAAAATATATGTTAAGAGCATGAGCTAAAATCAATATGAATTACTCAATTTCGTCCTGAATGATACAAAGAGAAGAAAATTTAGAAATGAAATATAAATTACTAATGTTTTGAAATTTAATGTAAATTTTTGTTAAACACTGTGCGATAATACCATTATTATTTTGGAAATTGTCTCAAAAACTAAATCTTGTCATTAAAAAGAAAAATTAAGCTTGTTTTTGTTAGATACTTCGACCAAGGTAGTTTCATTTGTCTATTTGACAAAACTAATATTCATTTATGAAATGTTATGTAAAACCTTAATATATAGCTGAAAAATTTGAGAAGGAACACTTCATTTTCAATTTTTTCTCCCAATATTTAGCATAAATATTCAGTAACAACATTTATAAGATTATGAAGGATTGGAAAAAAAATTATTTACTGTTCGATTTTTTTTTCAATTGCAGTGTATATTGCGTATAAATTTCATGTATATGCTAGTACTAATATATTTATCGAATTGTGACTTAATATTCAGCAATAAAATTTGTCTTATGAATTATATCTTATAAGATTGATATTTACTTTATATAACATATTAAAAATTTAAAAATACCCCAACTGCCTTGTTTAGCAATACTTAATGACATTACCGTTACACACGCGCGCGCGTATATATATATATATATATATATATATATATAATGATAAAATAAATTTTAAGTAATAAGTATTATTATTATTTAATTCACTAACTCTTTCTTACTATTGCTTTGAAACTAAAAAAAAAAAAAAAAATTGCTTAAACCGTATTCTAATTTGTTGTACTCATGGCACACAAAGAGGAGGAAGCTTCAGTTCGTTAAATTTTCATTTATTTCAAATTACACACGAGAGGAGGCCAAATACATCAGTGAACGCAGCAGAGGACGAAAGACGAAATTCGCGTATGCACCGTGCAACAATTTTGTAACAAGTGAATGTGTATTTTCTCTATCTGGTCTTCCAGGGAAAGTATCATACGGATGATATTGGGTTTTGGGATGTTAAGGTATTTTATAGGGAGACTAAATGTTTAATAGGGAATATCTCTACTAGTTTGGAGAGTGAGAAATGTCGATCAAAGAAGGTATAGGAATTATGTGATGAAAAAAATTAAAGTTTAAGAGGAATTGCATTAGGAAATAAAGATGAGCGTATAAACTATGACATAAATTAAGAAATTATTTTAAATTTAAGTTAAATAATTACTCACCCACTCAGACATATATATATATATATATATATATATGTGTGTGTGTGTGTGTGTGTGTGTATGAATTAATAAACATTGAATAAGTTTAATAATTATGAATTATTGTCCAGCCTTGACCTTGCAGAACGCAGAGTAACGTGTCTCAGACGGTAAGTGTCAATTAAAGAAAAGAAATTGTTAGATACAGTAGTAGCTTTTTTACCTGAAAAAAGGGAATTAGTTCAGAAATTAATAAACCAGAATTTAATTGAGATTGCGGAAACTAATAGGTAAACAAAAGTTAGTATGATTCGGAAATGAAAGCTAAAGTACGAGTAGTATTGGGGTTGAAAAAAATAGAATAATCAATTTTTAAAAAGTGCATAAATCGAATTTATCTCTCACGCATACTTTATATATATATATAT
>BMAW01080479.1:0-15282 GCA_019974015.1 Nephila pilipes
TTTAACTAGAGAAGTATTTCATTGTAGGTTAATACAAATTGATTTTTCATACTTACTTTTCAGTTATAATTTTTAAAAATGGATGTTGAATATATTTGGATAGATGGAATACCTACTCCTTTCAAAGTTTTTGAAATTCTTGGCAATGGAGCATGTTTATTTTCATCTCTATCTTTGCTGGTGTTTGGTGACATATCGATGGCATATAAAATGAGAAATATTGTTTCTCACGTGTTTAACAACTGGGATTGGTTTAAATGCTGCATTCAAATGCTATCTGGCGCCTCTTATAATACTAACAATTTATATTTTACCGAAATGTGTAAACCAAACACGTATGGATCTATTTGCAAAATTATGGCGGCGGCAGAGCTATTTCCCTATCAGTTCGAAGTGTATCAAGGTGGCTGTCTTATACCTTCTGTTGGGGAAACAGATCAGGGGAAAAAAGATTACGTTTTATGGGAAACTGTAATAGTGGTCCTTTTGATGTTTATATTTAAATAGTTGGATTAACAAATAGAAGTAAAGTTAATCCTGGTTATGATAATGTGAAACAAAATGAAGAAAATGAGTCATCTTTAGTGTTTCAGCCTCAAGAAAATGTGTCTGTGTTAGTTTCAAAGACTCAATCAATATCTAACATTGATTTTTCAAGTTCAAGTGAATCAATTAAATCTTTTCAACTAAATAAAGGTAAAAAAAAGAAGAAAAAGATTCACAAATTCAATTAGATATAAACAAGTAAGACAAGCTGCTACAAAATATACTAAAAGCCATCCTGAAGTACGTAGAGTAGCTGTAAGAAAATACTTTTCTAATAACCCCCATGTGAATCAGGCAGCTGTAATTAAATACAATGAAAAAAAAATCAAAAGTTAAATTAGCGCCATGGATTCCCAAAAATTTCTCTGGTTTTAAAAATGAAACATATATTGACTATTCAAATGATAAAATTGTCAGTATTGGAAAACGTTTGCCCTGTTGGAGGTGCCGTGCTTTAAAATGGATAGAAGAACCTCCAGGAATGTGCTGCAGTGGTGGTCAAGTCCAGCTTCCTGTTATTAGATCCTACCCTGAACCTTTGCATGGTCTTCTTAGCCATAAGGAACAGCTTTCAGAACATTTTCTTTCTACAATTCTTAAGTATAATGGATGTTTTCAGATGACGTCATTCGGAGCAAAAGAATTGAAGGAAGGAAATTTTATGCCAAAATTTAAAGTCCACGGGCAGGTATACCACAGGATAGGTAGCTTATTGGCTGAGCCTCCTCAACAACCTTCTTTTCTTCAGCTTTACTTTCTCTGTGATGATGAACATTGTGGTATTTTCTCAGGTGTTAAGCCAGAATTAGCCAATTACAAAAGGCGCTACATGAACATAACAGGTATATTCACGATTTCAAAGCTGCTGTTGATTCAGTTCCTAAAGACCAAAAGGAGTTCAAGGTTATAATTAATTCCGATAAGAAACCATCTGGAGAACACAAAGGTCGTTTCAATGCTCCAATTTTCTTGATATTTTATTTATAGGTTCCAAAATATAATATTATCGTCTGCCCAGCGAAGCGGGCGGGTATCAGCTAGTAACACAATATACTTTCACGAATATTTTCATTCGGTATCGGTGGATTTAGTTCATCTAAGCGTACCGTTGCCTTTTTACATTTAGGATTGTATTGTACCTTTTCATTTAGGATTAGGATTTAGGATTGTAATCCACATTTTCAACTTATTTATAACTTGAGGAAGTAAAACGCTTTTATAATTTTATTTCTTTTTAAGCTGACTATTTACAAACGGGGTTTTGATATTGAAAGTACTTTTGTTGCAGTTCATATGAGACCTATAATCAATGCTTTTGAAGATTTTCATTGTATGAAGATGGTTTGTTCAGGTCATACATAAGCAATAGAAAATTGAAATCGCGCTTGGCAAGTATCTTACTGCATTCGTGCTTTCAATTTTCGTCTTGAAGATTTTTGGTTATTTGCGTGCTTGGTTTTGTCATGGGTAACGAAATCATGATTTTTGAACAGTCAGAACCCCTCTCCACAAGCCATATTCGATGGAATATGGTAATTTCAAATTTCAAAATCAGATTATATGTTTTCAGACAGTTTCTTTAAAATAACCAAAGCTTTCCACAAATGTCACTTTTCTTGGCTCCAAACGCCATTTTCATTAAAAAAAAGTTATTGTCAAAACTTTAAATGTGTACTGCATCCTATTTATTAAATGATATCGTCACATCTTTTTAATACTATTGTTTTTTATTCAGTTCATTAAGCTGAATTATTAAAGTCAGTTATTAATAAGGAGTGAAATCATATTCAGCATATGATTTAGTATCTAAATGATATACTCATACTTTACTTCTATACATGCTTTTCCATATCCATCAGATTTCGTAATTTCTAAGATGCTTCTTATATATCTTTTGGAGCTTTGTTCTTTTTTTTCTACATATACTTTATTAAATATTTGCCTGAGTACTAAATGTAAATGAATAAAACTTAGAAACAATCAGTGGTTTAACTTTATTGATTTAATTTCGTTACATAATACTATTTTTGCCTCGGAAATTTTTAACAACCAACAACTAAGACATAATGAAGTCAAAGAAACATTGAAAATATAGATGAATAAAGGAAATAAATATTTAAAAAAATACTTTGGATATAATACGATTTTTATTTTTACTATGTTAATAAACTACATTTTTTAAAAATTTTGCTGATGATGGCTTAACGAAATTTTACTTTTAAATTGCTTACATTTTTCCAAAAGTTTAGTCTAATTTTAAATAATTTAATATTATACATTTACTAAATAAAAAATAATTAATTAATATATCAGAAGGTAAGACATATTTCACTAACGAATAAACATTTATTTTATATTTGAGTGCATAATGCTTATCTAAAAATTAACAGCCTTATATTATTTTTGTTATAGATTAAAAATATTTTGGTGGGATTTTTTTTGTCGGGTTTACAAACTATAGCATATAAAATTAGCCAGTGAGGTATTTTTTTCGAGAAGACATAAGTAAGAATTAATTAAATAATACGTTTCTTAAACTTTCAGGTTTGAAAATAATTTGTAAGCGTTTTCATATCATGAAGAAGAATAAGACATTCTAATATTTGGAAACCATCCAAAATTCAGAAGTAACAAGTATTGTTTACAAACTTAAAAGTTCTATTATGGAAAAAAAAATTATGGTATATATATTATGGTACTAGTTGATACCCGCCCGCTTCGCTGGACAGACGATAATATAATATTTTGGAACCTATATCTAAGATATCAAGAATATTTTCAATTTTTAAAACCCAAACTTAAAATTTTATTAAATTGATTATCTATAATAATGGTTATCCTCGAAAATCAAATATATGAGAAAAATAAAAAAAATCAATTTGTATTAACCTACAATGAAATACTTCTCTATGGATTAAAATATGAACAAGAATTAATTTTAAATATCAAATTATTTAAAATTCAACAAAAATACTAAAAAAGATAGAGCAAATAAACTGTTAAAAAGTCACTGATACGTACGTTATCCTTTGTAGCAAAGGGATAACTTAATACGCTAGCAGCATATCTGGAACTGCAATTGAATAAGACAGAATAGCTCTTAAAAAATCATAGCATTAAAAATAATTCTGCATTCTGATAACGATAAAATATTCGGCCATTTTAAAAAATCAAAAACATTTATTTTCTAGAAACCAAAAACTAAAAATAAACAAAATACAGAAAAAAAACCTTTTGCATAAACATTAGGTTACAATTATTGCGTACATCGAAATAAATATTTTGATAGCTACTTATTTTTTTTATCAATGACATGAATAACATACCGTTATTATTTATTTGTTAAAAGCTAACTTCAATATCTTCGTAAGATTGCGTTTTTACAAATGTAATTTATCAATCATTATTAATAATAAAATACTTTCTCATAAATTTAAAACTTACGCCTAGGTTCCACAACTATAAAAAATTATCGTTTGCTGAGCAAAACGGACAGAAATCAGCAGGGGGTTACCATAGTAAAGCTATTTAAAATTCACAATGCAAGGTCATTGAAATACTTCGACTTGGCGGTGGAAGATATTTGGTGATAAATCTCTAAATGTAGGAATTTCGGGGCTCAACATTTACATTATATATGATAAACCTACAATGTATCCTATTCAGCGGATTGTCTTGGGTGTGTGCTACTCCGTAAGAAGTCGAAATTTTAGTATTTTTCAAAATCCCGCTCTTGCCAATCCATTATAAGCGCCTCAATATTAAATTATTTCCATTTCGCACGCGCAAATCCCGCCAAGTAAACTTAATTGGTAGCAATGCACAGAATACATAAAAAAAAAAACATATTCCGTTTGGCGTCGGTCATGTCATTTTTAGCGATAAAGTCGCCAAAAATGACATAATTTATGGATAAGAAAAGATTAACGGATAAAAATCACACTTTGGATAAGAATTCCGTAAAATCCGTTCTTAGTGAGCGTCTACATCGCAAAATGAGTAACTATACCAAATTTCAAGTCAATCGGTTGTATAGTTTTAGAGATATCGTGATGAGTCAGTCAGTGGTATTTCGCTTATATATATATAGATATAGATTAGAATCAATTTTTATTATACTTTATTTTCAAAGTGATTTAATAAATAATCAATTAGCTATATATTTTAAACTAATACAAAACTAGTACTATATAATACATTTACACAAAATAAAAAAGATTATCTATTTTGTAGATTTTAAAACTTCTGTTATTAATTCATAGTAAACAACTGAAAACTTAATCGATATTATAAACATGAGTTTTAATATTCCTTAATCATTCTTATATAAATTATATCTCCTTTTTATTATCATTACAAATGACTCATTCAAAAATGTATAAAACGCAGTAAAATAAAGAGCTTTTATTTTATTATTCTTGTGAAATTAACATTATGATTATAGTTAACTAGAAAATTGAATGAGATTTAAATTTAGTCCTCTTAATATTCAATTAGATTCTGTAAATAATATTTAAACTACATCAAAATATATTGCATTTTTTCTGTTGAGAAATATTTCAAATGCTCACTGAAACGAAAAATGTCCATAATGTTCGATAAACATACACAATACATTGATAAAATTAAATTTCGAATACTATTATTGTTTAGACACTTATAAAAAGATCAAGTAATCAGACACCTTTTGTCTTTATTTCCTTTCATTCGCTCCTCTTATTCAAATTCTACGCAGAGATCACGTCTGAATCAAAGTACATTTGAAAGACACCACACTCTAGCTCTATAGGATGTTACTATAGAACTAGAGTGTTGCGTCTTTCGAATATACTTCGAACTCCTCCGAATGAAATCAATACGTGACTCAACTCTTTCAAATCATAGTAAAGAGGGAATCCAAGCCACCAGAACCACAGGCTTGAAAGGGATGAACTTGGAGATTGAATTTCGTTATCAGTGTTTGCATTCGCTCCAGGAGCCAATCCTTAAGACTCTCTAATGAGCTCTGGAGATGGAAAGGCAGACACTACGAGAGGTATTGAATTTTGAAACTCGCATTTAATGCCTGCTAAAGGGCCAAAGGGCTAGGAAATGTAAATGAGTGGTCGCTTTTGAAGATGGACTCGGAGAAAAAGTACCTAGATTAAGAAAATTCTATATTGTGCTATTCTAGCGAAAATTATGCTTTGGGTTGTTGAATTTTAAGACCATCATTTCAGGGCTCTAAATATCCATTTCAATTATAGTATAAAAAGTTACTGTATTTGGGTATGTCTTAAAGATAAAGGAGCATTTCTCACATTTTATACAAAATAAAAATGTATTTATATCTTTGAGCAGATATTATCTTTAACAAGTTAAATAATTGGAATTTCTTTTAATTTTTTTCTTTCACAGTGTTTCATTCTTCTTGAAATAAGTTTTCTTTATTCAATTTGAAATAAATTTTTCAAGTGATTGTTTTTAAAAAGAAGATGTACAATTTCTTAATTTAAACAAATTTTGTAATATTTATGCTATCTTTCACATTTTACTTTTCTATGTAAACCTTTCAGTACTTCACTAGCTTAGAATTTGTATATGATATATTTTGATAAGTTGTTAACTTTTCCAAATTCATGAAATTTAATATACTTATTTGATGAATTCATCCCTTTTCACAAAAAGCATCGCTTTTAATATAAAAACTCAACATTAGCTTTATTTTAGCTTCTCTGAAATTTGTAACAAAATATCTGATGATAAAATATTTTTTGATAACTTATTACATATCATTTTCTTATTTTTATTTTTTAGAAGTCGTTTTTGAAATCGATATTAATTTTTCAATTGATTTATTAAACTAATTTATTCAGAATTTAAAACTTTTATTTCATAGATCGAATAGAATCGTCACTAGATGTAAAGGAAAAAATGCTAAGTATATAGATTCCTCGAATTATTTATACAAGCTCATCTTGATGGTAAAAACAATAAATTTTTCAATTCTTGATTCTAATAAAATAATATTATAAAATCATTTCAGAGTTTTACTTAACATTAACTTTTAATATTACTATATTTTCTGTTATTTTAAAATATTTTTTAACTTGGTTTGATAGTATTTATCGATTAGTTAAAAATTTTCTGAATTGTGGACAATTAATACAATATAAATGGAACATAAAACATGATTTTCAATGTTGTAACGAATCCAAACAAATTGATAGATTATTGTTCTGTTTTAAGAATAATGATATATGGTACATATCAAAGTATATAGTGCCTTGTAATACAAACTAAAGTTATGACAACGATTCTCATAAACAATGCTAAAGTAATGCTACACTGGCGGAAACTACACTCTCAACACTAGGAAGGAGTTGGGCTAGATAAACCAAATTTGGGAAGCGTGTTTGCATTTCCGAAAGATGATATCGGTTCAAATTTTAGGTAGACGAATTAGAGTGGCGCTAGTGTCCTAGTGTCTGTAAATCATGTTTACTTTAATATATGCACAACAAACTTCACGTATTTATCTTCTCGATTGGGCACTGTGAGCTAGATTTGAGTCAATAATGCATTTCAGGAGACGAAAAAGGTATTATCAGCAACTTACTGAATCTGAGTGAGACCGTGTAATAGCACTACTAAAAAATCCGCAGCCAATACGGTTGATTTTCTTTTTTAGGAAAACTTGGTAAGAATCACGCATGTTTGTTAACAGCAGTGTTCACAGGAAGACACTGTCTTATGAAGACCGAGCTCCGGCCACAGACGGACATTACTGAAAGGGAAGCCTGGCGTATTTGCCGCATGGTTTTGTCGCATTGTACAACATCTATAAAAGAAATTAGATCTTCTGTTGATGCTAGAGTGACAAAGCGAGTTACAACAAATATTTGAGGTATAACTCCAAAACAGACACCATGTAGCATTCACGCAATTAACTCAAAGTCACTGTAACTTACAACTTCAATAGTTTAATGCTGAAGCTCACTGGGGGGGGCAAAGGGGAGATTTGTTGTGTTTTCAGATAACAGCCGTTTCTGTCTTGGAACATTGTTGGCCGTATGTGTGTTTGAAAACCAGGCGAGCACTTATAACCAAACTGTCTGTAACATAGATACCCTGGTACTACGCCAAAAGTTATGGTTTAAGAAGCAATTTCCTATGATAGTAGGAACACATTGATAGGAAATTTTTTACGTCTCTGTGGTGAACAAACCGGTTGAACTACCATTCTGGATCACTATTAGAGGGAGAATTTTCTAACGAGATAACGCTCTTCTCCATACCATTGATATTACCCAACTTGCTTCTTAAAGTGCAGATATGTTGCCCTAGCTGGAAAGGTTGCAGAATATTTTCTCAATGAGCAACGTATGGAGCATTATTGGATTGTAAATTAAGTGTCTTCCACAGCCAACACAGATTTTATCTGATTTGATTCATCAAATGCAACAGGCATGAAGCTCTGTTCCTCAAAATGATATACGGCACTAGTACGAAACAATATATACATATTTAAAGGCTTGAATTTAAAATAATGCTGAAGACACCTATTATTGATGTATCATCATTTATTGCTAATACTTTAACACGTAACCCTAAAACTTTAAAGAAATAAACACGTTATTTGGTAAAAAATTTTGCCTAAATTTCCTTACAATGAAGAAATTTCTTCTAAGTTTTGAAATTTTCTTTCCAACCAGTTTATTTTACTGAAATTCTCCAATCGCGTCTAGGTGTACGCAAGTGAAATCAATCCTGTACGGAGGATAACGACAAATGACGCTTTATTTGCAAATTTTTAGTGTTAACACACAGGTAGTAGAATTTTGACAGTAACAGCACAAACAGAAATAACAGCACTTGTACAGATTTATGACAGAAATAAAATAACAAAAAGTAGCACTTGTAAAGACAGTCATAGTTGCATCAGCAAAATTTAGCTCACTAGCTTACTAGTTCGCTCTACGGACAAATCTCCGCCGTAAAATTCTGCACTTCCAAGGAGGATACTTGAAACTCCTGAAATTCACTCGGTCACGACTACCTTCAATTCCACAGGTGCCGATGTCTCGATTTCCCAATCGGTCCTCAAAACCAGGCTCTAAAACAAATTCACGGTCCCCTCTTTCTCAGGTTCTCGGAGTATTCCTACCTCCTCCGACCAGGTATGACAACACAAGAAAAATTCATGAAAAAATACTCAACTTTCTTCCCTTTGGGGGAATCGACTAAATTTCAGCACTTTCTGGGATTGTCGTTTTGTCGCCAAGTTTCTCGCCAAGTCGCCAGAATGATCCTTTAATCCATCACCAAGTAAAAGGGATCATTACTTAAACTTCCACTTGCTTTGAAATCTCACCAAACATCTTTTTTTCTTCATAAGAGAACCTTTTCAGGGAAGTCTTATCTCGAGTTCGTAACAATATGTCCTTAACACATGATTTAATCTAATCAGGATGCAACTTCCTAAATAAAACTGTTGGACACTAAAAGGGTTTAGTAAAAGCAATCTTTAGAAATAGTTTCAATGATTTATAAAAAAAAGAATCAACCTTATAAGGCTCACTTAGAGTTCTGGCTACAAATATGCATATAAAACGAATTATCCGCTAACGCTTTACAAATGTAATTTTTTTCGCAGTTTACATTACATAAAACCATGATTAGTTAGGGAATGCAACCATTTTTTAAAGAAATTTTTTTTCTTTAAATGTAAAAACTAATATTTTGTAGATCAATGAATTATATCTTAGTTTTTTGAAAAATGTTTCTTAATTCCAGAACACTTTGATAAAAGAAAAAAAATAATAATATATTAGAATTGACATACTGAATTTCTAACAATTATTAGTTTTTTAGTTAAATTTTTATAGAGAAATTCTTTTCCGTACAAAATATTATAGAACTAAAATTTTTTTATAAAATTAGCGGATTTAGAGAAAAATGTATTTTTGTTGATATTCATCATTAATCATTTTTACATAGAAACGCGTAAGATCATTTCTTACTTAAAACATACAATAACTGTTACAAAATACATTATACGAAATAAAATTCCATCTTTTTCTAAGCTTTCCTGTGAATACCAATATTTTGGTGGATTACTTTTTTGACAAATGAAACATTTTATGGTGGAGTATATGGGAGTTTTCTCATAAAAATGACCATATGTGTTTATTTCTAACAGCAAAGTATCTTTGAGCTTACTCAAGAGGACAAAACCTTACATATACTTCATATTTTGTTTGAATAAATTATGCAGCATTCTCCCACCATAAGCCTTTTTGGGAATGGTCTCAATTTGTCTACTGTGAGAAGATTAATTTTCATTTCGAAACATTTTAGAGACGTTTCCCGCTACTAGAAGGAAGTCTGGATCGAATGTGGTTATTATATCCACGCCTATTTGTTTTTCCAGCAAAAAACTTGGAATTATTTTAAATGTAAAAATAATTATATTGATAATTTGTAAATATTGTTTAGACATGAACCTTTATATTTTTTGATGATGCTAAATTAAAAATATTGAACTTTTTTGTAATAATAATTTTTTTATTCTAAAAGAAAAAAAAAAGCATACACATTAGGACGTAAAGAATTCGAAATCGATAATTGTCAAGACATAATTGCATAATATGTCTGAATTTTAAATAATAAATACCACTTTTAAAAGTATTCATTGTAAATCTTAAAATGATCTATTACCGAATATTTATCCCTAATAATTTTATATAATTTTTAGAAGTCTGAAGGATAGTTTGGTATAGATGATTTAGAAAGCTGAAAGATAGATGATCTTTACTGCGCGGTTTTCATCCCCAATTTACTAAATAATGAGATCTGCTGCCAATAGACCTTATGTTGCTTCTAAGTGCAACACGCTCATGAATAAATAAGCTGTCAATAAATTAACAATTTACTATAACAAAACATAGTAAGAGTTTCGGTACATTTCGATTCAAATCGATCAGTATTTCATTTGAAATTGTTGATGCAAATAATCAACTCAAAAATACTTTTTCAAGTGATTTTATCAAGTGGGGCATGAGGCAGCAATAGTGAAAGAAATTTAGAAGAATGAATTTGAGCTCATTTCATTACCATTACAATTGCTTGCCCTATTATTTGATTGATTTTTTTATTAACATCGCATTTAAAAGCAATACAAGGGCTATTGGTTATGGACCTCTTAATTTTAAACCTAAATCAAGTGTCGACGACGATACCTGAACTGGTATTCCCTCTCCAAACTTATAAGCTACGCCAATGGGAGGACTTGAAGCTTTGATAGTTTAATGTGCATTAGTTCCGGCACAAGACATGTATTCAGTTACATAAGGCTTGAACTCAAGACTCGATGAAAACAATGCATACCGTGAGTTCGCCACAATAACCATTAGGCTACTGTAAGAATATTGCTCACTCGAACACAAATATAATGCAATGTTCACTGGGTGGCTGTCTTCAACAAAAATGCCAGAAGTAAAACGTCTTAATAAGTAGCCCGAGCAAGACGTCTCATTTACTCTAGTGGATTAACGTGCAGCAAAATGCGAATGTTTAACTTTTCTGCTTTGGATCCAATAGCCGAGGGGTTGAAACACCGCCGGCAATAAAGGTCAACAACTCTCCCCACCTCACTGGGTCAGAAAATGCCAAGCACTAAAGTAGTGACATAGGACATGAACACTAGATGGTGGCACAGCCTTGAACTATTGGTTGCACATGCCTCCAAAGCAAAACTCTTGCTTCTGTGTGTCTAAGACAATTGCACATAAATCACAATTAGAGATATTCCAGCTAAGGTGCACGAATCAAAGAGAACCACCACTCAACTAGAGACAGTCGATGACACTAAATGAAAATTTATTCTAAGCAAACTCAATTCCAAATAGAGGGAATGAAAATCAATTACAGTCATAGCTGTAAAAACGACCTTCTCTATAAATATCGCATAGAATGTTTCTCTCTGTATCATCATAATTATACTGGAGGGGGAATATGCAGCGGCTCTCTTCAACAACAACATCAGAAGTTAAAATGCCTTAATAATAGAACTATATGCCTTAATAATAGGAACTCTTTTGGCCTGGTTTATTAAGGCGCCACAAAAAGGGACCAGTCAACTTTTTTTCTTCGGATCTAATGAACCAGGTTTCGAAACACCGCTGGCAATAATGGTTAAGAATTCTCTTTTCCTCCACGGAATCGGAAAATAACTAAAGAAGAGGCATAATTAATGATTAATAATTATTTCATGCTTTAAAGTTGCTAGAGCCTAATATAATAATCTTTCTGTAATCGGATGATTTGTGCTAATGGATTATGAATATTTATGGAATGCATTATATTAGCAACCGAAAGAAGCACAAATATCCGAAGCACGTATATTCAACCCAAGCATCATTCTGTGGTACTATCTTTAGAATAATTTTCATTTAAGTATGCTACATATTTATTGCATTAATTTGAATAGAATCTATTATTTCATCGAAATAATGTGCATTCAGCCATGTTTGCATGAAAATCTATAGAATAAATGTATTATTTTAAAATAAAATCAGTGCTGTTACACATTTGTGAGACAGGTATTCTTATGCGTAAAATATTGACTACAGAACTTTTATCTGAAAAAATATTAGTAGATTTTGTTATAATTTCTTCGAAGTAAATGTATATAATTCTATTATTGAAATCATTCAAAGCTGCAGAAGGTGATTATATCGTAATTATGGTTTCATTCATAACATTATTAAGTAAATTAAAAAGAATTATTATATCAATATGGTTTATGAACGCATTGTATAATGTATTATAAAGTATCAAATGCGTTAATAATTTAATACATGTCTACCGGAATTATAGAATGATTCGAATCATGTATGACATTTGTATACTTATATTGCTATGAGTTCGCAATTAAATTTATTAGATACACATGTGTTTTTATCAAATCTTGAAACGGAATGATATTAAAATCTGAAAGTGACCAAAGACGTTTTTAAACACTTTATGAATTTTTTGATTTCCACAAGAAAAAATAATTTTTTAAATTCCTCACTCATAAAAAGAAATAAAAATATCACTTGTAAAATGAAAAAGAATTTTTTTTTAAAAATTTATTTCTCAGTGTGGATATATATATATATATATATATATATATATATATATATATATATGTATGTATTTATATAGATATTCATATATATATAGATATTCAAGATTTAATTAAGGTTCTTGCAATTTTACTCAATACATATCATTTTAATCAAACAATAAAACAGGAAAAATTCAATACTCTCATTAAACTTGTATTGCAAGAGAATTTTATAGTTTTCGGTCAAAATCTCTATAAACAAATTCAGGGTCTCCCTCAGGAAGGTCCAGCTAGTAATTGTCTGGCCAATTTTTATTTACATTTTTATGAATTAACACAGATTGACAATGAATCTTACTTTCTTTTTCGTTACATAGATGATCTAATTATTTTAGGTAAAACTGAGGATTTTAAACCAAATATTTCATTTTACCCTAATTATCTCAAATTATTAAAAACTAATCTTAATTCAAACACAGTAGAATTTTTAGATCTCGATTTGCAAATAGTTGACAATAGACTTATTAGTAATATTTATGATAAAAGAGAGAGATTCGAATTCCATGTAATTAAAATACCCTTTTGGAACAGTAATCTACACAGTTGCATTTATAGGAATATTTTATTGGGCTTTTTATTACGTAATAACAAATTAACCACACATAAAATAGACAAGTTTAATAACATTAAAAAATTCTTCAACAACTGTTTGGATCATGATTATCCAATAAATTTCTTAAATACTTATATACATCACAAATATATTAAACATCTTTGCGAATCGTGATCCAATTTCAAATCCACCACACAACAATAGGTCCACAAAGTCGGCTTGTTAGTGGTCTAGCTGTGAAGAATTTATTTATTTATTTACATTTACACAGCTTACATTTTTACTTACTCTCTGGACCGTTATACTCCTTTACCATACAACTTATTACGAACCAATTGTTTGCATCCTTTTACATTTTATTACCAATCAAACAATGATTTAAATCTTTTTTAAAACGTTTTTCTGAATTTCACTTGGTGTGTGTGTGTGTGTGTCATCAAATTTTCGATCGTTAATTTAACCAACTTCCCATCAAGCTAGAGCTTTGAAATTTTGGGAATCGTTCGTACTCGCCTAACAATGCAATATTTAGACATTTGCGACAAGTTTTAACTAATATTTCAATAATTTTAATAAGTCAAAATATCCTTTCCCCTCGGCGCTTTTATGATTGAGGAAAAAATTTCTTTCCCCCTCTGGGAACACCGGGATTTCCACATACGCCACATGGGGTATCGTAAAACTCACAAAGGGGAGATAGTAAGGGTTGCTGACTTTCAGTCAGTAATCATTCGCAAGAAAGAAAGATTCCAATATTTGGCGCCGTGTCTTATCACAATAATTTTTTCTGAATTCTGGTTCCCATTTTTTTTTTTTTTTTTAATAGAATGACTTACAAACTTTCAAATGCATGTTTTGATTTTATGAGTATTATGAATTTCTTAATATGCTCACAAATGTATCTTTTTAAGTAAATTTTAAAGTTAAAAATAACTAACAGTTTTAACTAATATTTCAATAATTTTCTTTAATAAACTTTGCTACCATATAAAAACGTTATTTTTAAAAACGTTGGTTTTTATATCGAATTATTCAATTTATATGGTGATGATGTGTTATATTTTTTTCATTTTGAGTATGTGATATACATCTTGAAGCTTAAAGAAAATTCCGTCTTACTACTCACATATTTGAATCTTCATTTCTTTGAATTTTGTAAGTAATTTTTATATTTTGATTTGTTGATAATTTTTAGAATTGTAGATTTTATTTTTGTAAATTTTATCGTTGAAATTGTTTGCATTTTTTAATCATTGAACTCTTTTGTAATTTGGATTTCCCAATTCAGACTACCAGGAATTATAGATTTTATTTTTGTAGATTTCATCGCTGAATTTATTTGCATCTTTTAATCATGAACTCTTTTGCAATTTGGATTTCCTAATTCAGCCTACCAAGTCGCAAAGGGGGAAGGTTGGTACCATTAAACTAGTTTAACCCCGCTTAATCGGTCCTCAGCCCGATATTGCTTTTTGACTTGCTGGGTTCCATATTTTCATTTATTTTTCTTTCATTGTTACATTTCTTTCTGGATTTTTGTCTTTTTAAATATTTTAAATTATTTTTTCATAAATTTTCAGTATATATATATATATATATATATATATATATATATATATACAGTTTTGCAGTAATAATCATATCTTTATATCTTCTATCTGTCTTACACACTTTCAAAATTATTTGTCAGTCTAATCTATATTGAAATACAACAATCTTCGATTTCTAATGATGATAAATACCAATATAATTTCCTCTTAAATATTCCAAGACCCCCCCAAAAGAAATAAAATTATATTCCCCTATTTTATAGAAGGAACGATTGCTAGCTATGCTTACACAAATAAATTCAGAAATGTACGGATAAGTCAAAGATGCATAATTTTAGCAATGTGGCAAAATTTCTCTCGTCTGAATATCATTCGGTCCTATCCTATTCTCTACGCTTTGAGAGAAAGAAAATAAGAGAGTGAACAGGGAAAGAGCACATTAATTTCCAGTGATCATCAATTCCTCATTAATGTGGACTGTG
>BMAW01080480.1:2002-13392 GCA_019974015.1 Nephila pilipes
AGTTTTATTTCAAACATTTCAAAAATAGAAAAACTTATCAAGGTTAGTGAAGGAATAATTGTGAATATCCCAACGCTACACAAAGTAGGGGAATTTTTTAAAAATAAAATTAATACATTCTTTGCTCAAGGAAAGATGAAGCATTTGAAAAAAGAAATAAAATTCCTTCATTATAAAAATTTATTGAATATTCTCGACTTATAATTATTGATATAATGCCCTATTAATTATTTTCATAAAAGAGAAAGAGGGGGGATTAATTCCAGGTCGAATTATTTTTGTAAAAAAGTTCAACGAGTATGGATATTGTAATATATTGAATATTTATTAACTTCTCATTTTGAAGAAACACAAGATATATATATATATATATATATATATATATATATATATATATATATAGCATTTGAAACACGACTTTCCGCTCTCCTCCTATTTTCCACACCACAGAAACAAAAAAATAATTATGTCCTTTATTTGACAGCGATTCATACTATTTAATAACTGAAATAAACTCTGCAACAGAGGTTTTAGTCGATGTTCAAATGCTCAATTCTGTAATTAATTAAGTAAAAGAAAAATTTCAATCCTGGTATTGAAAACGTGATAACTGTGTTCAATTCACAGTATCTTCACTCTTCACTGATATATTAACGATGAATTTAAAAAAAATATATTTATCATTTTAGTAATTATTGAAATATAATTTGTGTTGTATACATTTTTTAAAAATAATTGTAGTAAAAATATCATAAAAGAACAGTTGGTTGATTCTTTTTTTTTCTTTCCACATTCATATTTGAAGTACTTTTAAACACTGAATTATCATAGAGATATCTGTTCGACAAACTTTCAAAAGAATTTACATTCTTGTAAATAAGGTTTTAAAAAAATCTAAACACTATAAATTCTCCAGTAAAATTTTCCTTCTTGTGCACAATTCACCAAGCAAATCGTAAATCACTGTTATCAATAGTGTAGGGAAAGAAAGCACGTGTTCTTCCGCAAAAAGGGAAGGTCTATTAGTTTTACCCTCTTCATCCTTGTTTATATTGTTCACTACTCCAATTACAAACAGCGAAATTCATAAAAATATTTTTCAAAAAATATGCGTTTGAAAAAGTATAAAAAAAAGGACGTTTCTCGGAATTTACCCCCCCCCCCATAATTGCAAGTATTTTTATGAGAGCGCTAAAAAAATGTGCGAGTTTTAAAATTTGGTGAAAATGCAGTTAGCGTAACCACTTGGCGATATTTGAAAATCGCCAAATTTAGCGATTTTTGTTTTGGCGGAACCTTTGAGTCCGCGTAGTGGAAAAGAAAGAATTTTTTGACTTACATCATCACCACATTTGGGACATGCATAGGTGGACGAATTTAAGCCTAATTTCATACAAGTAAAGGATGTTTTCCTTCCTTCTGTAAATCAAACAAAAATTGCAAAGTACATTCACTCACCTCTGTCTAAGTCATTCTTGCAGCCATAAAACCTGTTCTTGGGAAAATAAACGGAGAATTAATGATTGTTGAGCAGGTTAAAAACGCAGAAATACAAATTCAATCCAGCAGGAGAAATTAAATAAAAAATGTGAACAACGAAAAAAAGGGAAAACACGCTAGGACTGCAATAGTGAAACACGACAGAACTGGAGAAGTTTCTAAACGAAGTAATGGACAATAAAGAATGTTCTAGAAACTCTTAGAAGTCTACGCTCAGCAACGGAAGCGCCAAAAATCATACCCTCTGATTGTTTAAAAAACAAAAATATACAAAGTTTACGTTTAGAAACGGAGGCGCAAAAATCTACTGTCCGTGATTGGCTAAAAAAAAAAAAAAAAAAACATCCATCAAAGCTCCGTGAGTGTGAGACTGTGGGGGTGTAATGCAGCGAGAGAAAAAGTATTCTAGACACAGGGAGGGAAAAAAAAAGCTGGTCGACTGAAATTCCGATTAATGTGGCAAATCCGAAAGAATTGTCCCGCGTAAAGCAACCAAACGGAGAAAATAATAGTCTGAGAAGTGTAAAACGAAAAAATATATATATATCTGGTGAACTGGAATCCGTATTCATATGGCAAATTCGAAAGGGTAGCCCCGCGTAAAGCAACAACAGTGAAAATAAAATGGTTAGAGAAAGAAAAAAAAAAAGCTCGTTAACTGAAATCAAAAATCATATGCCATATCCGAAAGGGTTGCCACGCTTAAAGGCACCGGAGTAAAGAGAAAGCAGGGTAGCCACAATTGGCAAAATATCGCCAAATAATTTCTGTCGCTAAGGGGAGATTATGCTAAACTGCAATCCAACCTAAAATTTTTAATACACATTTAAAAATGCTTATAAAGTAGTAACCCTACAGAAATTTTCGTTTTTTTATGCTCTTTCAAATGTATTTTATTCCATGTAATTAAAATAAATAATTAAATTTCACAGCGGTAGTAGAATACTTCATAGAATTAATAATTTGGCACTGCCTTTATAGATTAATTTGGATTAGGAGGCCACATTTGATAACAAATCAAAATTTGATTGATGACACGTCGACATGTTGTCGTGATTTTATGACGTCACCACCAAATGAGAGCTGGATTTGTTATCAGACACCGAAAACCAAGAAACAATCAACAGTGGCTGCAATCGGGAGTAAGCGAGGAGCACAAGTCTCTTTCTTTTTGGAGGAAAAATTAAATTTTTATTCCGTTTTAGCCACCTAAATATAGGAATTATAACCAAAATGGTTGTGAAAATCCTGTTTTCTGATTATTTAATTATTATTCCTTAATTCTTTAAGGGAAAATAATTAGTTATTTCTTTAATTATTAAAAAAAAAATTTTACGGAAATATGTGCAAAATGCAATGGCATACGAGCATTGCGGTATGATTGTTAGACCATAGATTTAACCGTTTCGTTGTTAACCAATACCACTGATACGTAGCCGCAATTGACAATTTCGGAGAGTACCACAGTACTCATCGGTTGGATTTTAGCAAATTATCATTTTTAGTGTTTTCTTTAAACAAAACATATATTTTAATGAGATTATCACTGACCATTTTGGATTCTTCAAAATACTTCTTTTGAATTGCAGTTACATTACTTGTTTTCTGCATATAGTATTAATCAAAATTTCAAAGGGAAAAAAATGCGTTTCCATGACTTGTATTAAAATCAAAAGGCTGTGAGATTGGTATGAAGTCAATTTTTACTCCTTTGTACAAATTAGCTCAGAAAGCATCAAAAACTTACCAATTTGTAGCTAATTTTTAAAATTTTGTGTTTATGTCTACTTACTTTACACACCCCCTTTCATTATTTATTATTTTTTTTTGCTGTCTAAACTTTTTTGTTCCCTCATCATTGGCGCAGAGTGGATTTCTGCCATTCGGTGCGAACCCTAAATCTGCCGCCCTGTATAAAAATAAATAAAAAATAAGGTCACGAAGGCGTAGTGTTCGCGAAAAAATAAATTACTTATAGTTTAAGTTATTAAAATGAATAAATAACATTCTACGAAGGCGAAACCGTAAAGCTACTGAAAAGCTTAAACATACTCTATTCCCTTTTCACATTCTTAGCACCCCCTTTTCTATTCCTAATATCTCATTTTTCATTCTTAATGCTGGTATTTTTTAGCAGCTCTCGAAAGGTGCAATGTTTAGAAAAAAAAAAAAAAAAAAAAGGGAAAAAAAAAACGAGAAGTAAACAGGAACAGAAGAGTTTATTAAATTCAAATAAAGTTGAAAGTATTTGAACACATTTGTTACAATTTACTTAAAAAAAAATTTCATGATTTTTTTTTTGTGGGATTTAAGCAATTTTTAATTTGTCTACAAATTTGTTTAAACACACGCACACATATATTACTTTTTCATATGTTTCATTCCCACTTCTGATTATATAATATTAAAATTCTATCAAACAAATATGTTCTCTTCACCTTAACTTCAATTCTTAAATAAATTACATTAAATATTCTAACAATCAAAGATAGTAAAATTTTAGAGGTCCACAAATCTATTTCACTGCAGCGTGATATGGCTGTATGGAAACCTAACAATTGTATGTATCTTTCATATTGTATTAAATATGTGGTAAACCAGGAATGTATTTCTTAATAAATTAATAGAGGGTTCCAATTCGGTTTACAAAGTGTTAAGGGAGAACCATAAATGTTGGGAGCGTAGCGCGCCCGGACATGGGCAACCTTTGATATGTTTGAGATTGAGGTGAATACATTGTTTCATAATCAAAAAATATTTTTAATGTATTGCTGGAAAAGGGAAAAAGTAGCATGAATATAAAATGGAGCAGCGTAAAATTCGTAAGTAGCACTAAAAAAAAGTTGTGCGAACAGAAAGTAGCGAAATTGGCGATAATTCTTTCAATCTAGCAACACCGCTTCATGTATTTGAATATCAGGAGGAGGAGGAGGAACTGCTAGTGGGGGGCGGCTCTTTTAGACTTGTAACCTAAATAGATATTGGAGTATTTTCTGTAATAAAGAGAAAATTGTTAAAGTTAAATTTTTTTATTATTTTGATTGAAACCTTCGTCCAACACCATAAAAACTGTATCTATTGAGTTTATTCGAGTTATAATTGCTTCATTGCAGATTCCTGTAACACAAATAAGACTATTGCATGATATCGGTCAATGAAATCGAAAAATAATAAGAAATTTTGACAAACAAATTAAGATTTTTAAGAGGAAAACATTCGCACAGGATATCTCTCGAGATTAACCGTTTTTCTATCGATGTATGGCACATAAAATTGTAGAGGTTGCTCAGCAAAATGGGACTTCCCAGTTTCGCAGATGCGCTTGAGAAATCCTGCCCATATTTGTTTTTTTTTCACGGAGTGCCAACCAATCAGACTGAGATGTAGCCAAAACTCTCATTAAATTATTGCCATTGGTTCTCATTCGCTTTCTGTTGATTGCAATTTTGCAAACAGTATATACAATTTTATTTAAGGGAAATCCTTTAAATTTAGGGAACTCATTTTTTTTAATTTGAATGAGAGGGTAATTTTTTTTTTTTAAAAAAGAAGAAGAACATTGTAATCGAATAATCTTCTGATAGAATCAGGTGTCAAAAGCAAAAGAAGCCAATCAAAATAATTTATAATTTCTCTGTCTTGAAGGGAGTCTTCACAGGCAGAGGAATGTTGATTGGCTTTGCTAATTTCGTTTCAACATATATGCTAACGTTATTATTATTATTAAGATTTATTCGTGTCATAAAAGGCCTTCACCTTTTGGAACAAACTTATTCTACGATGAATCATCATCACTTGACCGATGTTCAACATTAAGAGGTCCGTTACCAACAGCCTTCGTATTGCTTCTGATGTGATGTTAACAAAACCAATCAATCGAAAAGAAAAAGTAGAATTTTTCTTGAATTAGAGTGCGCAGACGATTTCAATCGACACAGTCAAATTTTATGTATTATGTCAAACTTTCGAAACCAACGCCAAGTATTCTTTATCTTATGCTCACATTTTTTTGTAGACGCTATTTTCTCAAAACAATAGCATGTTAGCATATATTAAAAAAACTTCGGCTTTCTTTTGATTAATTTTCTTCAAATTTAATTCTAAAAAAACTAATATTTTTTTTAGTGCATTACGTATTTCTGTAAAAATTGTAGTAAATATACTATCAAAATAAATATAATATCAGAAAGAGACGTACAAATACAGAAGGACATCAGTAATCCGTACTCGTTCGGATTAAACAAAATAATAACTAATAAACAAACGAAAATAATTTCTAAAACCTGTGCAAAAGATCTATGCTAAGTTTTGCAATGAACAGATTTAGCCAACCAAGGTGCGCGTTTTTTTTTTTTTTTTAAATATATAATAATTATTAAATTACTCAATTAAATATAAGAATTAATGTATACGATCAAATATCGAAAAGTGGACAATAATAAATAAACTTTTCCGATATTAAAATTAAAGCAAACGATAAAATTGTGTTATTAAATTGAATATATTTAAACTCATTGTATTTAAAATTACAGCAAACGATAAATTATTAAATTGAATATATTTAACCTAAATGTAATTAAAATTGAAGCAAACGGATAAAAAATTGAAAAGTGATCTGATACGCCAAAATTTATCCAACTAAAACAATAGCCCTTTAAGTGGTTAATAACCTATAAAGTTAATTTAGGTACATAGTTAAAAATTCTATACAGTAAAAAGAAACATGTATTTTGAAGAAGAAAAAAAAAGAAAGACAGAGCAAATCGTAAATAAATGTGAAAGACAGAGAATTCTAATCAATACTTAATTTACATATATGTATTAAGCTGGGAAAAAAAATTAGAACTTGAAAATCCACGCTCATCGCCACTGAGCCCGCTTTACCCAAAGAAACGATATATCTTTTATTATCTTCTTTTAGCAGTAATATCTTCAATTAACTGTCATTATTCGTATTTTCTAGATATGATTTCACTGTTGATGTCTTCAACATACTGTATCACAAATTTCAAGTGCTCAATAATTTCATTAAGTTTCGACTTATTCTTAGGGATATCATACGAACAAAATAATAAAATAAATTCCATAAAATAAGAAAAAAGAACAGTCATTTGTCATGGTATAAAACTGCGTTGAATCGTAAATAAATCAAATAATGAAAGGATTTATAATTTAAGAACAAAACTTATACTTCTTATATTATATTCAGTTGTTACAAAAATTAATTCTAAATTCTAGATGAATTTCAAAAAATAAATAAAACATATTTGGAAACAATATGTTTCCAAATATGTTTTGACCCAAATCATCACAACTTTGATTTTATGGTATAGTGAGTTAATATACTCGAACATTCCAAAAATAGAAATGTATGTCACGAAGATCAAATATTCAATGAAATAAGGATTTTGATTCTGGAGATCGGGGGGGGGGGGGTTGTAAAATGTGAAACCGTAATATATTTTCACTAATTGAAAGAAAAACGTATAACACCAAAAAGGTTAACATGAAAAATCGGTTAACACGAAATTATACTGACAGAATGGCAAAATACTAGATAATTTCTTGCATTTTTTTTTTCTTTTGTAGGTTAGACAAAAATCTCTTCACACGAAACAATTTCTCCATTGCAGATCCAAATTAATATATAAAGTGCATAGATATAATAAATAAAGTGCAATAAAATAATACATAATAAACATGTATATAAACTAATAATAAAGTATAATACTTAAGCGAAGTTAAAGTAAACAAATTTAAAATGTAAAATTAAAACTTGTAAAAAAAATATTGATTCCAAGTAAAAAAACAAACTTATTGAAAATACATATAAAATCAATAAAAGCTGATAATATAAATAAGAAGAAAAAAAAAAAAAACTGAAAATTAAAAAAGACATCAATTCCAAAAGGGAATTAAAGTGCTTAAAATGCCATGTAAGTGAAATATAAAACCAATAATATTTTCAAGAATACATAGTAAACACTTTTGTAATCAAATAATAAATAGCTCAAATGTATTGCAATATAAAATTCTACTATAACTAATGTGTAAAAAATAAATCCAGTAATATAACGAGGTTAAAATAAATCACTTCTTAAAGTGCTATTAAAATATTCAATTACTATTATTGAAATAGAGAAATCAATACCAAAAAATAAAAAATAAAAAAATCTTGCGAAGCTGAAATGAAGAAAAAAGGAGACAAAAAAGTAAAAAATGGAGATGATTTAAGGCTCCCGTCTACCCGCCATTTTGATTTCGTGGACGTAATGTTAATCCTATGGAATTTTGACTTTAATTCTCACATCTTTATTATTTGAGCTATTTGAATGCAATAAAGTGCATCTGAAAGAGCAAAAAATAATCAATGCTTCTGTGGAATTACTTTTTTCCTAAGATTTTTCAAAATATTTTTATTCTTATTTTAATGATTCGTTTTTGAGTTTTCCGATCTTTAAAGAATATTTTCAAATATTTTTAAAAATCAGAGGGAAAAAGTAATTCCACAGAAGCATTCATTATTTTTCGCTCATTCAGATGCACTTTATTGCATTCAAATAGATCAAATAATAAAGATGAGAGAATTAAAGTCGAAATTCCATAGGATTAACATTAAGTAGATCAAAATCAAAATGGCGGGTAGACGGGAGCCTTAAGGATCGCTCATGAATAGACAATAGATACACTTAAGCCCCCAACAGAAGTGACAAAAACACATTCACTATTTTATGACAGGGGTCAGGGCTAATAAAAAGAGGGTTGAAATGACCCTGAAGGAAATCACACTTTTTCGAAGAAACGAGTGGCTTACAGTTCTAATTCGGCAATTCCTTCCTTTAAATTTAATTTCTTTGAAACAACACAAGGTAATTTTGTTTTTATTTTTGAATTGTATTTCTTTGAGATTTAAGATTATATACAAATATTTATATCTCATTAAAAAAAGTAAAATAATACGTAATTGTATTTGCTTTTTTTTTTTTAAGCAGAGTGTTATAAAAATAATATTCAGTTTAAAAAAATTCTGCTCTATTTTTTTGTAAACTTTTGCTCTTTCCCTCTAAACAACATAAAATAATCTCTTAACTGTTTATAAAATTATATATAAATATTTGAATGGACACTTTAGAATATTTTTATATTGATTAATATGCATAATTGAGCATTTTCTTTTTTTTGAATGTACTATGATCTTCCAAAAAATTTTTAGATGTGTATTGTAATTCAAAGAGATATTTTTATTTGCATCTAATATGGAAAACGTTATTTTACTCGCTTAAAAATTTAAATGACTGCCCATTTTATTATTATTGAAATCCAAATGAAAATGAACATTTATTAAACGAATGAATATATTACATTATGACAGATTGTCTTAATGTAATGTAAATGTAGATAAACAATCATATAACAGGAATGCTAACGTCCAATTTGATAATCAGATAAATAATGTCTGTACAATAATGTAATGTTTTAAGAGAAAACATCAAAAACGTAGAAATTCTCGTCTAACACAGTACAAAATAAGAGATTTTTATTATAATAAGACCCCTCACTAGAAATTTTCTATTTGCGTGTGTATGTTTAAACAGATTTTCCTGCAGAAAATGAAAATGTTTATATATACATTAATTTTAATATTTATACTTTATCACTTATTACTACTTTATTATTTACTAATACTTTATCATATATTGATATAAAGTACTTTTAATGAAAATTATTTACATAAATATAATTCTCCTAATTAATAATTTATGTAATATTGAAATCTATGACTTCCTTCTTACCATAATTCTTTGTTCCCTTTGATAAGCATAATAACAACGATATATATATATATATATATATATATATATATATTTCGTATAGATACAAACATATATTTTTCTGGGAACTTCTAAAAAATTCTAAAAATTATGTAAAACAATACAGTATAAGAATCTTTTACAGAATTTTTTCTGTATATCATTTCCATTTTAAAATGGTTTATTCAATATTTTCTTAGATACGATTTTTCATTCACAATTTAAAAAAAATATTTAAGGAAATCTAATAATTAACTGTATGGGATAAAACTAATATTGATTTATATTGGTATGTAGTACATATGTATATCTGTATTATAATGATAATTTGAACTATAATATTTTGTACATTAATAATAATAATGAAATAATCATAACAGGAAAATAGGAAAATTGTATACAAGGAGTAATAACTTAATTGAAGCTTTATTTTTTCAATCCACGTAAGAATTATCAAACATTATTTAAAAAATTTGATCTTATCACCTTCAGAATTCTTACGAAAAGGAGAGTTATATATTACTTTCATTTATACATCTTTAATTTACAAACTAATGAGCGAGTTTTCTTCATTATTTTCTTGAACAAAAAAAAAAAAAAAAGCGAAATACTATACATGGTTATGTGCATATTACTTGAGATATAACATAATGGTGTAATTATTTATTTACTCTTAGTAACAAAATAACAATTCTATTTCGAATAACTCGTCCCCCAAATGTGTGTTATTTAAAAAAAATATTTTAGCTATTTTTAGGATATTAATAAAAGGGGAGTCTTCATTTACTGAATTATTCAAAATTTTTCTGTATATCATCTTATACCGGTTCAAAAGTAGATTCTAAGCTACAACTGGTTATTTATTTTAAATTTTACTGGTCATTTATTTTTCAAAAACTGATAATTTAATATTAAAAGTTTACTCATGCGGAAAAGGGGCACTATATCTAGTATTGATATAAAATCTCTCTCGTCGACACGACACCGAGAAATCCCGAGCGTAATGTTAATCCAACGGCGTTTCGTACTTTTCTATTTACAACTAGGGTATAGCTTTTAATTGCATGGAATAAAATGCATTCAAAAGAGCGAAAATAAATAAATAAATGCTTATCTGGTTTTCTATTTTTTAAGAAAAATTTGCAAGTATTTTTAAATATTTATTAAAGATCTAAAAATTCCCATCCCGCGCACTATAAGGTTCATAAAAATATTGTCAATCATTTGATGAAAAAACAACAACATTAAACTAGGAAACCTATGCTCTTTCAAATGCATAGATTTCGAAAATTTTAAATTACCTTACTTGCAAGAAGTTAGAAAAGTCAGTATCGCACATTTGAGAAAAGAGGGGGAAAAAAAACACCTCCTCCTTTGTACAAAAGAATGCATAGAATTCCCCCGTGTCTCATTGATGAATGGTGATTTATGACTCGTTCCGTGGATTTCGTACCAGAAATGTAGTTTTCCCAGAATTCGTAGCGCGTTTGAGAAACTATGAACAATCTCGTCATTCTTAGCAAGCTGAAAACTGCATTTAAAAATTACTACCAATACGTTTTCTAAAATAAGCTATTCTCTGTTTTTTATTCTATCTTGTTAAAATTATTATTATTATTATGTTTTCTTCAAATTTTGCATCATTTTCTTGATTTGTTCAAACTGTCACTTCATAATTATATAACTAAGGGGGGGGGGGATTTGGAATTTAAAACTGTTTGTATGTCTTGCTTTTTTGTGCATTTAACATAATGAGTGCATTATTTTTTTTTTAAAAAATCCCAAAATAAAAATCCTTATTTCTATCAACTTTCAATTAACTATATATACCTATAAAATAGAATTTATAAAAATTATTAATTATTTTTACATGAAAAGATTTCGAGAACAAAGCATTAACATTTATTTTTCGATGTGTTTCTGTTTTCTCTCGTACTTGTAAGTTTCATAACTTAACGAAGTTAACTTTAATAAATGTAAATTTCATAACTTAACAAAGACTGGCGTTTTGAAAATAATGTTACATTAGAAAAATTGTTTAAATTCCTTAGATACAAATAAATTTATCTATATATATAT
>BMAW01080480.1:13402-24215 GCA_019974015.1 Nephila pilipes
ACACCTTTATTGTTAAACTTTATACTTTATTTGTTTCTCCTTGCAATCTCTGTTCAGGAAATTTATTCGTGCAAAGTCCTTGAAGAGAAAAAATAAAATTCATTTATTAAATCTTTAAATGATTATCAAAAAGGGGATTTACTTATAATTAATGCAGAAACAAATGTTCTTACAATTATTGTATAACATTTCATGCTATCGATTTCTTAATTTTTTGAACTTTGAATATATGAAAAACACTAGATTTAATTAATGTTTGAAAATTCTATATTTAGTAATGTTACATTTTATGCTTCCAAATTTCATCTTTTGGAGAATTTGAAAGATTTTGCATCAATTAAATTTTTACAAACCACCATAAAAAAAAGAAAGAAAGAAAGCTTTTATAAGAAACAGAATGAAATAAATGAAGTTTCTCAAAATTTCAAGCAGAATCTGGCAGACAAATTTGATGTAATTCTGCAATTTTTTTGTGTGGATAAGAATAGTAATATTATCAATTTGTTAGAAATGTAATATTATTTTGCATTATAATAATATTCCAGATAACCAACTAGTCTGGCCGTGAGCTCGTCGTTGTCGATATTTCGCTTGAATTTATGTTCCAATCAAAAGAGATTCATAGTGTAGTGTTGAAGGTTTAAAAAAAAAAAAAACTTTTTACCAATAATTGATTTTCTAAGTAAAAATATTCAAACGCGTAATCAAAAATATGAGGAACTTTTTGAAATATTTGGATTTTTTGAAAATATTTCTAATTTGGATGAGACGGACATTAAAATAGCAAGCGTGAAAATATCCAAATTTTACGATAAAGATAATAATGGCGAGGAACTGAACTTAAAAATGTCTACATTTCAATTCATATATGATCATTAATGCGAAAAGCTGGAAAAAAAAAGCAAAGAAAAGAGAAGAAATGGGAAAAAAGAAAGATTAATAAAAATGTAATTATACAAATACAGATGAAGAACAGTTGTTGAGTGAGGTGACTGGAATTGGGATCAACATACATGTATAACGAAAGACTATTCACAGTGTTTCCCTATTCGAAATAATAATGAGAATGTTATATATAATTATACATATATATATAATTATGTCCCCTCGGTTTTTGTATTAAACGCTCTATACTGCATATCCGAAAAAAAAAATCTTTTCAAATTAATAGCTGATAAAAATAGAATTATTATAAAGTGATTATTAAGAATACTTTTTTTAAAAAAAGAAATGCATAGTTGCAAAATGATTAAATTTTAATTGTAGCAAAATGTGTTATTAAAAATATTTTTTACAACGTTTTTCTGAATTTCACTTGGTGTGTGTGTGTGTGTGTGTCATCAAATTTTCGATCGGAAATTTAACCAACTTCCCATCAAGCTTTGAAATTTTGGGAATCGTTCGTACTCGCCTAACAATGCAATATTTAGACGTTTGCAACAAGTTTTAACTAATATTTCAATAATTTTAATAAGTCAAAATATTCTTTCCTCTCGGCGCTTTTAGGATTGAGGGAAAAATTTCTTTCCCCCCTGGGAGCACCAGGCACTCCCCACGCCGCACGAGGTATCGTAAACCTTTTGTACTCACAAAGGGGAGATACTATCTCCCCTTTACTATCTCCGAGATAGTAAGGGTTGCTGACTTTTAGTCAGTTATTCGCAAGAAAGAAAGTTTCCAATATTTGGCGCCATGTCTTATCACAATAATTTTTTCTGAATTCTGGTTCCCATTCTTTTTTTAATAGAATGACTTACAAACTTTCAAATGCATGTTTTGATTTTATGAATATTATGAATTTTTTAATACTCTCACAAATGTCTCTTTTTAAGTAAATTTTAAAGTTAAAAATAACTAACAGTTTTAACTAATATTTCAATAATTTTCTCTAATAAACTTTGCCACCATATAAAAACGTTGTTTTTAAAAACGTTGGTTTTTATATCGAATTATTTATGAATTGCATTGGTCAAATTGCATAGCAAACGACTGAAATTATCTATCTGATGTGATTGTAATTAACGATAGATGTTAGAAACTTTTGATAAGTTTTTCCTTCAAAAATAACATATATACTTACGAGGAAAATACAGAGAAATAAAACAAGCTAAACATATTTCAATATAAAATATTTTCATTTTGTATGAAAACGATTATGACGAGATTTTTTTTTTTTTTTTTTTCTTGGAAAGTCTTTGCCAATACTCAAAGGAAATTAAATTTTGGTTCAAATCTCTCTATATATATTAATAAAAATATCACAAAATTTTTGATAAGTCGAAAAAGTACAGCAAAATTAAACAGTAAATTTTATCTATAAATAATTGAACGGCCTTAGCTACAATTTCTAGATTTTTAGCTTTAACTGCAAGAGAAAGAGAAGATTAAGGCAAAGAGGGGAGTTTACTTGGATCTTTTGTTACTACTGTGACCATTGCCATTTGAAATCATTTATATTATGAATGAATGGGAAAGTCCAAGGGACATGAATAGGATGTTAGACAGGAAAACCTTTAAGCAACATTCTAAGACTTCTTGGGATAAATTCAATTTTGGAAGAATATGAAAGATCGCCCACCATGTATTGTTCGTGGGGAGGAGGTTCTGAATACCACAGTTCTCAGGTATTCGTAGGAACAGATGTTTGAAATGCAGATTTGTGGGGCGATCGGGTGGTTTTGGACAGATATCAAGGAGAGAAAAAACTATTTTAAAAAAGGCTTTAGACCATTTGAGTTATTGAAAGGCAAAATGTTTAATATTGAAAAATGAGTTGTTTCACACTCGAATTTTTGTGGCTTAAAGATAGAGCAAGCAAAGCCTTCAAATTGAGATTGTTATAACGATATGTTTCATTACGAAATTTGGTCGAAACAATAATTAAAATATATTGCGGTAGAATCCCCAAATAAAATTTCCCTGAAACTCATTCAAGGAATGGAATTGTAATCAAAATTGTAATTTAATTTCTTAAACAAAGATTGATTAGAACTCAAAGATTTTTTGGAAATATTTACAAAATGGAATTAATTCTGAAAAAAGATGGATTACGCTTTGAAACTTATCTTATTTGATAATTTAACTAGTCAAGGTTGCGATAATTTTATGTTACTTTAATTAAAGTAAATTAGGAAGTTTTTTTGCACCTCATTTATGCTTAAAGACTTGCATTGAGGGAGATTAAAACGTGAAAAATTTTCTGATCTAAAATCTCAGAATCATTGAGCGAAGAGTATTCACATAAAAATCAATAATAATAACAATTGATTGACATTATGAAACAATATGGCTTTGATAATTAGCCACCTAAGGAGCTATTGTCTTAGGTGGATCAATTTTGGAGTAAAAGATCACTTTTCAGTTTTTTATCCGTTTTGCTAAAATAAATTCAATTTAATAATTTATCGTTTCCTTTCATTTCAAAATCGGAAAAGTTTACCATTGTCCATTTCTCGATATTTCATGGTTTACTTTAATTCTTATGTTTAATTAAGTAATTTAATAATAATTATAAAACAAGTAATATAAAAAAAAAATAATTTTTAATTCCTTATAAGGTCAACAAAGAAAAAAATTATTTTAGTTACTTTTTATTAAATAATTACAATTAATAGAAATACGTATTATATATATGACAGAATCACAATATTAAGTGGCAGATGAAATTTTTTTCCAGCGATCTATACGCTTCGTCACTGACGGTATTTACTCCTGAATTTATGAAACTAAAATTAATTATTTGAAAATCAAATAAAAAAATTTATGCTTCAACGAGATTCGATCCGAAGGCATGAAGATTCTACGCTCTACCAACTTTTCTATTTCAAGACAAATGACATACTAGGAGCGTTGGCTTGTTTCTTAATTCATCCGGTAAATTAAATGGTTGGAATGCAGTTTATCCCAACCAGCCTTGACGACAGGAATTATTTGGTGGTATTTTGCCAAATGTGGCTATCCTTGTCCGTTTCACAGTTTGTCCTTTTGGGTGACTTAACGTTCAGCCAAAATAATCGCCAAGTTTGGCAATTTTTAAAATCGCGCCAAGTGGTTGGGCATTTTCACAAATTAAATTAAATTAATATTTGAAAAAACTGTATTAACATCAAGTGTCATCCACAACAAGTTTAAAAAAATGTATTTGAACTTTAGAGGATGAATAAAAAGTATTTTATTAACGATTGAAAATTTGAACAAGATATATATAGGGAGAGTGTGAGCTAATAGTAGGAATTTAATAAAAAGCACATCTTGGGGGGTTAAATCTGTTCTTTGCAAGACTTTGCATGTGACTTTCTTTTTTATTACGTTTAGTTTGCTTCTCTTTCCTACAAGTGATTCATTTAAAAAAAACTTGATTCCACTAAAGACAGCAGTAGAGCTGATGTGTGTCTGTCAAGGTTCCACTGATGGCGTAGTGTGAAAATTTGGAGAAAAAAATGCTAATTGAAGTGTTGTCCGCGTTACTTAATTGAGGCTCATCATTTCTAAGTCCGTTGCTATAATCCCCGTGTTGCTTCTAAGTGCGACATTAATAAGTGATTAATCAATCAAAAATTATTGATATTGAGATTATTATGTTTTTATTTAAAAAACTCTATTGTTTTTGGACTATAATAATTTGTATAACTTTTTAGTTCATGAATGAACAAAGACTGAAAGCTCACATACGGTCAACTAAATAAGTCATAAAAATACTTTGAATAATCGGGAAAAAAGTAATTCCAGAGAAACCTTCCTTTTTTTTTTTATGCTCGCACAAATGCATATTTTTTAAAATTAATTGCTGATTCGCTTTTTTGAAAGATGTATTATAACTAAAAAAAAAATTGTTCAAATTCTTATCATAACATCGAATGCATGTATTACTTAGTGATCATTTATTATTTTCTTTTCAAAACTCGTTTTGTACGAAACAGATTAAAATATATCAAGTTTTTCATAATTAAATGAAGAACATGCAGAAAAAATATTTACTGCGCTCAAAAAGTATTTTCTGGTTCTTAGATATGGAGGGGGGACATCTTTGCATGCATAATACATTTATTTTCAAGAACAATCTTATTACCTTATCGCATTGATTGAGACTACTAATTAACGTCTCATTGAAAAGCAACTCGAGGGCTATTGGCGACGGACTTCGTAATTTTGAGCCTCCGTCAAGTGATAAGGACGACACCTAAGCTGGCATATTTATCTCCAAATTTCCAAACCACACTAACGGCAGGACTAGGGACCTCGACCAGATTGAATGCGCATTAACGCCGCTACACGGTGGATCTTTTAGTGGCATCAGGGCTCGAACCCACGACTTGATGAAAACAATGCCAGCCGCGAGCCCGCGATCATAACCACTGGAGTACTTCGACTTTTTATAGCATTGAAATAATGTCTGTAGTAGACAAATGGATACGTTCAATTTCGTGGCTAACAATGTTTCATTTGAGCCGAGTGTTCGAGTCCTGTTTAAAATATTTTTTTTTTCTTTAGAAACTGCGAATTTTTGTGAGACGGTGTGTCTCATTAATAATTTGAGAGGTCATAGGATCAAGGGGGAAATATTCAGGGGAAAATATTCATATTTAGGCTTGAGCGCACAAAGCGGGTTCTTTGTTGAGTCTAATATTTTGCTTTCCTGAACGATACAGCAGATAATGATTCTCTGAGCTGTTTGGATGTTTACCTAACAGGTCAATTAAAAAGTCCCCGGCCTACCATAGTAAAACACATTTTTTTGGCAAAATTAGTTTTTTTTTATTCAACATAATTCCCTTCAAGGGTGATACACTGATTATAGCGACCCTCCAACTTTTTGATACCATTTTTGTAGTACGATTTGTCCTTTGCTTCAAAATAGGCCTCAGTGTCGGCGATCACCTCTTCATTCGACGAAAATTTCTTCCCAGCGAGCATTCGTTTGAGATCTGAGAACAGGAAATAGTCGCTGGGGGCCAGATCTGGAGAATACGGTGGACGAGGAAGTAATTCGAATCCCAATTCATGGATTTTTGCCATCGTTTTCACTGACGTGGGACACGGTGCATTGTTTTGGTGAAGCAGCACTTTCTTTTTCTTCAAATGCGGCCGTTTTTCGGCGCTTTCGTCCTTCAAACGGTCCAATAACGCTATGTAATAGTCATTGTTGATGGTCCTTCCTTTTTTAAGGGAGTCAATGAAAATTATTCCATGCGCATCCCAAAATACAGACGCCATAACCTTGACAGCCGACTGTTTCCTTTTGCCCCGCTTTGGAGCGGGTTCATCGTGTGCAGTCCACTCGGATGACTGTCGATTGGACTTCGGAGTGAAATGATGGAGCCATGTTTCCTCCATTGTCACATATCGACGCAAAAACTCGGGTTTATTACGCTTGATCATCTTCAAACACTGCTCCGAATCATCGACTCGTCGTTGTTTTTGGTCAAAAGTGAGTTCGCGCGGCACCCACTTTGCACAGAGCTTTCTCATACCCAAATATTCGTGAATGATAGGATGTACACATTCAGTTGATATCTTTAGAGTGTCTGCTATTTCATTCAATTTCAATTTACGGTCATTCAAAATCATTTTGTGGATTTTTTTAATGTTTTCGTCGGTAACAACCTCTTTTGGGTGTCCACCGTCTTCGGTGCTCATTTCATCACGTCTAAACTTAGCATACCAATCCTTGATGGTTGATTTTCCTGGGGCAGTGTCCGGAAACTCGGCATCAAGCCAAGTTTTTGCTTCAACTGTATTTTTTCCCTTCAAAAAGCAATATTTTATCAACACGCGAAATTCCTTTTTATCCATTTTCTTCACAATAACAAAAGTTGCTTCACTCAAAATGCTATAATTCACAAACTAATGATCCGACAGCTGTCAAATTTATACACGCATCTTTTGAGGGTTAGGGCTAACTAAAAAACATATGGATTTAATTCTAGTAGCGTCATCTATGTGTCAGGCCGGGGACTTTTCAATTAACCTGTTATTTTATTAATATTGTAGATTTTTTTTAAAAATCAAGTGATAGGGCAAAAAAAGAGTAGTAGTAGAAAAGGGCTTTTGAAAGTAGAACGATTGAAAAAGGAAGAATAAAAAGTCCTCGAATAGGAAGAGAATGAGTGTTTATTGAAACAATGAAAAAGATAATTCCTTGTAGTTTTGGGATAGCTTTGGGATAGCTTTCAAATACACGAGAAATATGGAAGGGCAATGTAGCCTATGGTATGGGAAGTAAGAGATCCTTTGGGTTGTTCAGTGAGAATAAAGTTGCTCACATCCTGAAAATATTTTAAACTTCAACTTAAATCTTAAATTCTTTTAAAAACTGAGTAAACTCCGGTTTCATCTCAACAGTACACTTATAAAAGTATCTGAGCTCAAATAAAATATTTAAGAAAGAACAATAATCTTTAAATTTTAAACAAATATATTAATCCTAGCTCTCTTGACATTCTTCTAAAATAGTTTTAATTGTTTTCTAATTCTCTCGTTTAATTCTTCTCTATTTCTCTTAAACTTTTTTGCTATTAATCGCTTTAATTTTCCATAGTAAAATTTCTATTCCTATGATCTTGAATCACTCTTGGGCAAACACAGATTTCATTGTTTAGTTTCAGAGCAGCTTTTCTATTCAGACCGAGGACAAAAGCTCGAAGGGTTAAGAACCCCGGGAAAACTTTTTTCCGCATTAGTAATGTTGAGTGCTGACAATCGTTATATCTAGTTTTAAACGAAAATAACTAGAAGGGGGAGAAAAATCGTGTTCCGATTGCGGTGGAGAGGTAACCGCAATACTTCCTTCTCTAGGCTTGTTCACGTCTAGAAAGGAGTATTTATTACCTTGAGGCGCCATTTTCAAATTTCATGATAGTTGTCAAAATATAAAAATAATGAAAATGGAATAAAATTAAAAAAAAAAATAGAAACATTAAGAACATCAAAAAAAGTTTTCACTTTGAAATCGAAGGAAATGACGAAAATTAAGAAATTTTGCATGTAAGAACTGTTTACTTCAGCTCCGAAAGATTAGTATCGTGTGAGCACCTGTCCTTTAATAAACCCATTACCTTCCTCCAAGTAGAGAGAACTTTTGTCGTTCTTCATTTCGGAAATATGTTGACGGGGTTCTTTAGCAATTCAGTTCCAATTTTCCATTCTTGGATCTGCCTCAACATTGATCCAAAAATAAATGCATTACTGATTTATAATAACGCTGCGGTTTGATATTTTAACCAACATATTAAAAAAAAAAAAACAAAAAAAAAACAGAATAGCGTACCCTCAGCAATGTTTCTCGTAATCAAGTGGTGAGATGTGTGGAAGGGTGACAGGTATTACTCTTCTGTGAAAAAATGTGGCCAAATTTTCATGATAAAAAAAATCTGTTGAAAATACTCTTATTTCAGTAGTTCTTTCGACTATTTGCTCCAGATGTATTGGCAGACCATATATGATAAACCACAGAAAATATAATTAACTTTATGAAAAATGTAAGTATTGAATTGCAGTTCAACATATTTTTCACACTTCTTTTGTTTCAAACGAAAAAGGCTAAAAATTCTATTTATTTTACATAAAAATAATAATATTTTAATTAAAATACAATTATTCAATATACAACGTAAATTGTGACTCAAATAACCAAAGTTAAACCGAAAAAAACTCTATTAGAGTTTTGTAACCAAAATCATTAATCACCTTAAATTAAAATAATCTGACATTTAAATGTGAGACAAGATCAATTTTTTTAAGAAAAACTCGACTAACTTAATAAAGCGCCAGTTCTTAGAAATAACGTCATCACTTAAAATTTCTCTGTTCTAAATTAAAAATATTGCACTTCATTAAAATAATGTTTTGTAAATATTTGAATCTTTTATGAAATAATTTCTTTACTCCCCCTCCCCTTTGTATCTTTACTAATAATTATTCCTGTTTGGATTAAAGATCTAATCAGGAATCAAAGAGCTTTCCCCCCATTTTTGTCAATAATCTACCACGTTAATTAAATTTAAAATCTAATAAATAAATGGTTTGATAAACTCAAAGAAAGTACTCTTTTTTACAAACTTTTATTCAACTTGCTATATCTAACTACATGTATACATATCTTTCCGGTTCAGAATTTGTAAACAAGTTTTAACCCACTACCTATCATGTGATCGCGGTGAAATTTTGCATACAGGCGTAACTCTGATGGCAATATAATAAATACTATGGTGTACTCAAGCAGTTACGGACTTAAGGTGGGGGAGGGAGATAGGCCTTACGCTTAACAGTCCAATTGAGTTGAAAGTTTTCACACGCTTATAGCTCATGCAATTGTTTTAGATTTAAATTTCCAGGCTAAAAACAAATAAAGTTTAAAAAACATTTTTAAGACAAGCTTTTATATAAAGATTTATTAAAAGGTATACAAATAATTTTTTTAATGTTAAAAATATTATATAAAGAAACCTAGGTAATTACCGGTATATTAAGTATATATATATATATATATATAGTTAAATAGCTTGATACATATATTAGTAAAAGTTTGATGCATTAATATTTCTTTTGAACTCATATATATGAGTACATCCAGAATCTTCACCAGTGAAGATTCGGGATGTACAATCTCCCACCTTCTACATTAATGCCTCAAGCTTTTATAAATTGTATATTATTTTATGTAAAAAAAAATAATTTTTATACTTTTTAGTCCATCTTTAAATAAAAACTTGATTTTCTTACTCATATTTATTTTTCAAAAAATCTATCGCTTGCTAATTTGAGAAAGTGATTGATTTTGATTTTAGACTTTTTCCAGAATATTAAGTTCAGTGTGCATTTTAGTGGTGGAAGGGGGAAAAAACATTGCAGGTATTAAAATAGATTAGTAATATTAAGAAGAAAAAAAAATCAGGAATTAGTCAAGTTTTGAACTATTGCTGATTGTCGAATACTGTTCAAAGATAATCAGTTATGTAAAATTGAAAATACAAGTCCCACCAAATTCGCAAAGGTCGCTTATAAATTAAATAACTTTATTTATTGCAGAATCTTCAATTCAAAGAGGTATTATAATTAGAGATATTTTATACTGCCCACAAAAGCATAAAAAAATGAAACATTTAGATCACAATAGTGCATTAACGGATACTACCAGAGGCGAATTACAAAGGACCTGATTAGCGGATGTGTGCGGAGGGAACCTTAATTTTTTAAATCAATTTATTTATATCGCAGGAATGTAAAAAAAAGGTGGGGGGGTGCTCTAGGAGGATTGATTGTTTTTTTCAATGTCGCACTAGAAGCAACATGAGGCCTATTGGCGTCGGACCTCATAATTTTGAACCTCGGTCAAGAGTGACAAGGGACGACATCTGAGTTTGTGCCTCCCCCTCCTAACTTCCACACCACGCCAACGGGAGGAATTTGAGCCTTTTCAGATTTAAAGTGTATCAGCCCCAGCTACACGGTGGGTCCTTAGTGGCATCAGGACTCGAACCTACGACTCGACGAAAATTCCACGATCATGACAACTAGGCTACCATGGCCACATTCTTCTGGGAGGGTGATTACGTATATATGTGCCATGTTTATATTTATATGTTGGGGGCCAAAGATTTTTCGACAATGTGTGCTTCATATCATCTTGCGAAAGAAACTTTTCAAAGTTAATTAACAGCTATCTACGATCAAGAATGAGTAAAGTAAAATTTACCGATGTGGCAATATTTTTCATTAAAAATGCAGCATCTAAAAGCATTAATTGTGACAAAACTATAATTTTTATCTTTTATCTTTTCAGATGTCAAAGCTCTGAAAAAAATAATAGGTTTAG